>VYZQ01028325.1:73714-100532 GCA_013400655.1 Mystacornis crossleyi
AAAGACAGACAAAATAAAAAAGTCTTAAGGAACACATACTTGGATATTTTCTAGAATTTTTTTTTATAAAAGTAATGGAGAAAAATCACCTTCTTTAATTTAGAAGATTCTTACTAAGTAATTTTTGTAAAAGCTAGTTACTGCTCAAAAGAGATGTACTGGCTATGTTCTAAACCAGAGCAGCAACATAAAAACTGGAAAACTAAAAAATCGTCTTGCAGAAAACACTGTGTTTTAGCTTTTGAACTCTGGCTTTTCACAGCTCCAGGTTTTCATTTGATTTTTGAAGCCCAGCCTGGTCACACAACTCAACCAGAAGAACAAGAATGCACAGCCTGTGGTAGCAAGGACATGAGAACAAGCATGCAAGGGATGAGGATGCCCCTATCCCTTCCCTGCTGCCAGGAATGGAACACCACCGTGGCAACACCATGCAAGCCTGGGTCTTGATCTGAGGGATGGGAAAAAAAAAATCACTTCTTCCTACAGCAAAAAACTGTGAAAGACCAACAGGTTTTCTGTGCTATTTAAGGAATTAAAAAAATATATATAAAAAAGAAAAGACTAGTTGGCGTTTATTAAGAACGGCTGCTCTCAGGTCAGAGGTTACTCTAATAGGCATTATCACCAATTGGTTTGAGTTCTTTGGTTGCTGCCTGAGCAGAGCTGGAAAACAGATTTGTACTCCCTGCAATAAATTACTGACTGCTATGACTCTCAGGAAGGCCAAGGTGTGGTCCTTGCTGGCAGGTGAGATGGCGTTTGTTTGCCAGCCTTTCCCCCAACTGGAGGAAAGGTGCTCATAAAGTTAAACTGCAGAAGAAAAGCCAAAAGCGAGAGCCAGGATTCCTGTAAGTGACTTTTTGGTGTTCAGTGGACACACAGCTTTTGACCACGTTGAATCACAGAAGTGTCCTCAGAGCACCAGGGCACCCCGCAAGAAACCCGGGGGTTGGAGATGTCTGTGTGCAAATGCACGGAGCTGGCTGACCTTCGCTACATCTCCTTCTCCAGAGCCACAGGCAAACATGATCAGGAACACAGCAAGCACAAATCACACACACACCACACAAAGCAATCACATGCAAAACACAGAAGGACCACTGTGGTTGTACCAGGCCACTATTAACAGCCTCTAAAGGACATTCCTGGCCCGTATTCAGGTGGAACTTAATCAACTGTCTGCCCAACACCCATCCTGGAGGCAGGCAAAGGAACATTCTTACCCCTTTACTTCCTTGGGGAGGAAAAGGAAACAGAAAGGTGAAGTTGCTTGCTTAAGTCTGCCCTGTGAGCCACTAGATTTCACCAACTCCTGCCTTCCAACCCAGTTCTCATTCCTGCAGACCAAAGCACCTCTCAGATCTGCGCCAGGTGGGCAGATAACACTCATGTACTTCACACCCCAGAGGGGGAAAAGTCATAGAGAAGAGGGACTCAAGGATTCAAAGGTTTGGTGTGATTTATTACCAGCACCCGGGGAACAGTAGAGGCTGATAATATTTGAAAGCAAGCAAAAGGGCATAAAATTAAAACTGGACCTAAGGTGCTGTTGTAAGTGTGATGACATGACTGCAAACAGCAACTCCTTTCACATTTTCCCAGTGCCCTCAGAAGCCTTCAGACACAAAGCCATTTGGATTTCATTCATGATTCCCTGGTACTACACCAGTTAACATCTCAGCACCCTTTCCCTGCATTTTGCCTCCAGTGCAGCAAAAAATTATTTGTAAGTTTCATAAAAAAACCCCAACTTTATCAATGGTATCATTCCTTAGGGCATTGCCAGTGCAAAACCCCACAGGCTGCAAAACTAAAAGCTTGGTGCCCTTACATCTTGTAAAGTGTATTTTCTAGGGGTTTTGGTTGCTGAAAGCTTCAATGACATCAGGCTGTTCAGAGTTATCCTTTGTGGGTGTTTTTATCATTCTGACCTCCTATTCTAAAACACAACTGCTAATTCCTCCTCGTTAGAAATAGGACATTTCAATAAACCTGACAGCTCTGCCTCACATCATTATAAAGTAATGCCCCTTCCTAACTCCTGGCTGTACAAAGTTGGTCTTGAAACTAAATCGTAGGCTCTGGAAACAAAAAGATATCATGACTAGACTTACAGCAGTTAGCACAAAAATTCCCAGGTGAAATACTCCATGGTCAGAGGCTCGCAAAAAGAGCACACTGAACTTCAGAGCCCTCAAGTTACAGGCTAATTTCAGTACTTGGTGAATCTTAAAATAAAGCCTCAGTGCGAGCCTTTTTAGGATTGTGGCCCTCATTTGTTTCTAACTGAAGAAATGAAAACTATCATTATATAGCTCTAGAAAACTCTTATTCCCAAATAGATTCTATTTACAGGTTAAAATTCTACCCTCTCATGTTTACATGCAACTCCCGTAAAAAAAAAATTAAATACCACCCCCTGAAGATAATGGGATTGTGCAAATTACTCCAGGCTCCTGAGCACATTCAGCCTGGAGGTTCCTCTGAGCAGCATCTCTTGCTCCCTTGCTCTCGTGCTGGGGCATGGCCACAGTGCCAGGGCTGCCCTGGGCTGGACGGGTTGATACCCAAAACCTGAGCGCTGCTGGCCCTCCCTGCCCATACACACCAGCTCATTTAGAGCCAGCCCAGAAGCTGCATTCACATCTCTGACCACACTGTAGATGGACTCTGAGGGGAGCAGAACAACCCTGAAAGCTTTTGAAAAACTAGCCCTTGAAGTCTAACTACAAAGTAAAACTTTGTGCCTATCACAGGCCTGATAAATTAGCAGTTACAGAAAAATGAGTTTCTGCAGAAATAAGAGAGGTGCAGCACCTTAGTTAATTTAAGAGTTAAGGCTTTCAAGATCACTGGCGTTTTTCCTGTCTCCTTGAAAATACCATTCCAGCCATACCTTGGTGGGCCAACACAGTTGAAACCAAAATGTCAAATTTTAAAATCAAAATCACCTGTCAGGACAATGGAGTGAAGCATTTCTTGCTGAAAATAATTTTCAGCTTCTTTTGATTAAAAAAAATACATTTTTTGTTTGTTTGTTTTAATGCTCCTTGTGAGAGAGCCAAGCTGCCTGGCAGCCCCCTCCCTCTCCACGCTGCTGCTGAATTTTGATTGCGTGGGGAAGATGGGATGGCTGTTAACCTCTGTATCATCGGGTCAGCATCACAACAACATGCTCCTCCAGCAATCCTACACCTCCTGTCACAGCATTCCTCTACCTCCGCTTGTTTTTCCAAGTTTAATTAAAATCCACTGCAGTTTTCTTCCCATCTGCTCTGAGGGGTTGAGTGGCTCGGTCATGTTTCTGCTTCTGCAAAGCAGCAGGAACAGAGGGGTTAATGCTCTGCATTCAGAACAAAAACCACAGAGCTGAGGCAGATCTGCACTCATCCAATCCATTCCCTGACAAAACTTGTTGCTAGTCCTGTCTGCACCATCCTAGATCTCCCAGGTTTCACTGGCTTCTAGCCAAAAGTGTCGTTTTACTCTCATAATGAAGGGGGCCAGAAGGATTTATCTTTCCCAACCTCTCCCTACATTATGTCCATCCCTGCAGAGCAATCTTCTTGTTTTTCCACATTTTCTTGCAGTCTGAAACCCTCCCAAGGGCATATCCCCAAGGATCTGCTGAGACGGAGGGCTTCTCAGCTTACAGCTTCTGCCTACAGTGCTGTATTTAGCCCATTAAAAATCCCAATAAGGTTACACATAAAAGCTCCTTTAAAGTTTCGGCTCTGACACTTTACTCCTCACCTTCTAAATCAAGTTATGCCTTATTTGAAAATCTTCAGAAATTGTTTGGAGGAGTGAATGACCTATTCTGAGGCTTTAAAATTAGATCAAAAGTATAAAGTTGCTTCCTCCCAAGCCACTGTACTACTAAACAAGGAAACGGTCACACAATAAAATTTCCACAAGAAGAATGGAGTCTGTAAACTGAAGCTGTCACAGGTGAAGGAGGGGAAAAATAAAAAAAGGCTGATGCTGTAGCATTTATTAAAATCTTGCAAGCTAATTCAACAATATACAAATTACAATTCCCACCTTTCAAACTGCATCAAGAACTGCCTCCCCCAAAACAACCACCCCTCTCAAAAAACCCAAACCTGCAGGGCTGAACGTTCTCCCTAGGCACTAAATGCAGGCTGAGAGACTCAGGTTAAGGTGGGAGATGCCAATTTTGCCTCGATCTACTCAAGTCATCTGCTACCCTGCTGGAGTCTGGGGCTTAGGAACAGTATAAAGTCTGCCTACTGGATCTCTCCTTCCCCTTTCCAGTCTCTTTTCTCCCTAGCACATACCCTGACCGAGTTAGTCACAACATTCCCACTGACTCATGAAAGCCCTCTCAAAGCACAGAAAGCACAGCTGAAGTGCTATCAAAAAAATCCAGCCCTGTATAATGATAGGTCAGGTTTCTCTGAAAGATTTTTTTTACCTGGGCCTGGAAGACTAATCCAACATTAAATTGTTTTCCTGCTGGCCTATGAAGAAAACTCAACAGTAAAAGATCTGCAGCTGGAACTTAAAAAGTAATCCCACTGACAAGGAACAAATACCTGTTCTAACATGGCTGCCGTGACTCCACTGGCTCAGTCACTACTAGAGTTGGAGCAGAAACCTTCCTTATTTTTAGGTTAAGTGAGCAAACACAAATTTAAAGCAGGGGGAAGGATCCTGAAGCCAGTAAGCACTATTTTCACACACTAACTGCTGATGAAACCACACTTAAGGAAAGAATAAATATCCATTGTTCCCCATTGCCATGGTCTATTGAAGGGAATCTCAACTAGATCAAGCCTGCCTTGAGTTTTACTGTGTGTTTTGATTCCAGCTTTGATAAGGTCACACCTTAGAAGAGCCATGCATAGTGTAACAGATGGGGATAAAGCTTTCAGCTACTCCCAGACTCTGCTAATAGCATTTCTAAGAGAAGAAAAATCAAATTTTTTTTATATTTATATAAATAGGTATGGGATTTCAAGTTACTTTGGCTCCCACCTCATCCCACCAACCCACACAGGGATGATTCTGCTGCAGTGGAGGCTGTGACAGCTGAGAGCGCAGGGGCAAATACCCACTCAGGCAGGAGGAGCACCTACAGCTGCCTCCCCGAGGACCAGGATCATGCTTGGCTTCCCTGCCGAGCCACAGTCCTCAGGGAAGCGACTCCAGCCATGAGCTCTGTAAACCCCAGATCCCCAGACCCAACACTGGCACTCCTACAGTGTCAAAGACCAGTCTGTGCCCAGACCATTCTTCCCGAATAAGGCAGCCATCCCCCACTGCTCTTCACTCCTGGCACCAATTTCACACTCTGAATTCACCGCTCTGAAGCCTCAGACTCTGCCTTCGGGCCCCTTCCTGCTGCCAGCTTGGGATTTGATCCATCTTGGGTGTCACTGGTAAGACAGCAGCAGTGTCAACTACAGGATATACTACAGAATTTAAAAAAAAATAACGAAAACATAGAATAGTGAGGTAATGGTGACCTAATTTCCTAGACTGGCTGTCTGCTAACCACAACTTTAAGGTTTCAGAGACTTTGGCTCACTATCAGCTTGCGCTAAAAATGCCTTCTCTGCAAACCAGAAATAAGCCTATTACGTTGTTTTCAGATAATACCATCAAAAAAAAAAAAAAGAAAAAAAAAGAAGGAATGCCACAAACTTGCATCCCCATGAATAACAAACCCAAGACCTTTTTTACTGGTCAAACTTTCACAAGGAATATGACCTATTGTATAGAAAGGAGCTTAACTCTCATCTATCACAAGAATGATGCTGTCACAAAAATGACCCCATATCAAAACTTCTACGACACAGACTTAATTTCCAGTGAATTATATTAGAAAGGCCTTCAGTTTAGTATCACTTTATATCCAGTAAAGAGATAAGAGCTGACATTATTAGCCCTAATGCAGAAAATGAACTGTGGTGGGAAAGTTTTGGAAACTGCATGCCACAGGAATGAAACGCTAGCATAATGTGGACAGCAATGTGCTTAAGACTGCGGCAGCTGGACTGAGGCAGAAGAGGTCATGCTTAGCAAAGCCTCTGGAATTCCCAGGGATGGTACTGCAGTGACATGAAGGAATTTCACGGGAAGCTGTATACTCAGAGTGCCAAAAAGCAGAAGATTCTGCACCAGACAGCAACAGTTAAGGTGAAAAGTTTTGGAAGAAGATCTAAAGAGAAGCCTATGCAGTAAATAGAGATAAGGGCAGGAGCCAAAGTGTGCCAAAAGCAAAAATATTTCAGGTGGCAATGAAATAACAAGATGACTCCAGAAGTCAGTTTAAATCCATATTTAAAAAGATATAGGTAGTTATTTACTTATAAAGGCTCTTCTCGTCTATTTATGTGTTTGACAGAAGTATAGCAAGACCAAAACGTGGTTGTGGTCCACTCTCCCCTCACCATGTTTCAGTGTGTAACATTTGCACATCATTTCACAGTTGCTAAAAAGCAAAGTAATGAAATTAAACTGAAAGACTACTAGATCAGTGAAGGAACAGAGCCATCATATGTCAAGTGATGTTTGATAGATGTGAGCCTGAAATAGCTTCATCAGTTTACAGCCATGTGTGCCTACACTGTTCATGCCTGGGGGTTAGTGTGCACGAGTGCTCAAAACCACAACTCAGCACATCAGACAAAGCAAAACACCCAGATGAGGCTGCATTTACGTGGGTCACAAGCCTATGTAAAGACATTTGCTCTGGAAACGAAAACAGTTACAGAGAAGCTGTATAGAGAGGAGGAAAAAAGTCTAGCCAAGTTTAAAATGGGGCTTAAGGAAACTGAGACAGAGTTGCCTCCTCCACGATTAGGGTCAATGAGGCTCCTCCATTCATAACTAGAGATCATGGCAGAAATGTGGCTGAGAAATGCCAGTACCACATATGAGAACCAGTAAAGAAGGAAAGTATGGTGTTAATCCATCTAGAAAGCTTCATTCAACAAGGCTCTTAGGTGCACACTCAAGCCTGGTACCAGCCCAAGGCTTGCTAGTGTCTTCAGATCTCTGGGGAATGAGGAGAGCATTACTCAAAGGTAAACAAGCACATAAACGTTCAAAGAATAGCTTGTGTTGGAAGGGACCTTAAAGACCATATGGTTCCTACCCCCTGCCATGGGCAGGGACATCTTCCACTATCCCAGATTGCTCCAAGCTCCATCCAACCTGGCCTGGAACACTTGCAGGGATCCAGGGGCAGCCACAGCTTCTCTGAGCAACCTGTGCCAGGGCCTCACCACCCTCACAGGGAAGAACAGCTTCCCAATATCCCATCTAACCCTGCCCTCTGGCAGTTTGAAGCCATTCCCCCTTGTCCTGTCACTCCTGGCCCTTGTAAATAGTCTCTCTCCATCTTTCTTTCCAGCACCCTTTTATGACTGGAAGGCTGCAAATAGGTCACCTTAAAGCTTCCCTTTTCCAGGCTGAACAATCCCAATTCTCTCAGCCTTTCCTCACAGCAAAGCTGCTCCATACCTCTGATCATCTTGGTGGCCTCTGGACTGGCTCCAACAGGTCCATGTTCTTCCTATGCTGGGCCCCAGAGCTGGAGGCAGCTCTGCAGGTGGGGTCTCACCTAAGGAGGGGGCAGAGGAACAGAATCTCCCCCAGCTTCTGCCCACACTGCTTTTAGTGTGCTTCTAAAACCAGATCCAAGACATTTGCTAATATTGATTAACTTGTATAAATCCCAAATCACTTTCTCAAGGGCATATTGTTACTATTCCAGAAACAGTCCAATGAAAAACAATCAGGGAAATGCCAAATACCAAACCCTATACATTACCAAGAACTGAAGGAGGCAGGTTGATTCCCAGCAGAAGAGAATTTTGAGGAGACCTTTTTGAGTTTTTTTATCAGTACAGGAGGGACAGACATCGTTCACACGCCAACTGTTTCACAGGGGTAAAAGGTCCAGAAATGAAGCAGCAGTGTAAAAAGAAGAACAGAAGTACACAGATTTGTTTCAATGCCTGGTTAACTCAGGCAAATGTAACTTGGAGAAGAAATCTGAAGTTTCTAACTGAGCTTACAGCAGACTTACTAAATGGCAGTCCTGGATGAATCCACCTAAGCTCCCGGATTTAGTGGTTTGTGTTGGACCAGTCGCTGCTGAAAAGCCAGCCAACAGCAAAAATTCCAGATCCAGGAGCTCAGAAGGAATGAAAGACAGTGAGCATAGGCCACCTGATACTCCTTTCAGAAAAGTGAAAAACAAAATTATTCCAAAGACTGCCTCCTTCCCCTAAAATGTCCTCAGTTTTCCTAGCTAGATCACCATCAAGCAGACAAAAACCATAAACTTTGCTCATTTGCACTGAACTAAGAATCTCAAATAGTACAGATCACTGAGAGGGTTTAACAGGAAATCTACCATTCTTATCACACAGCAAAATATTAGGAAAGCCCTTGGTCTCTCAAAATATCCCATATCTAAACGGCAATCATGAGCTCCTCTAATGTGTCACAGCTGCTTCCAAAGTGATTATTCAGCAGAACTACCAAGAGAACAAAAGAAGACACTTCTCTACTTCCTGGCTTTTAAATACATCTTTCTCAACTCAACTGTTTTACTTTCCTTCAGCTTTATTGCAGGCTGTGGGCACAGAAAAAACCCGAACCCATCAGGTCTTCCCAGTATTGCTAATGCTGTATTTACAGGATGCTTCCTTACACTGAGGTCTGTTAGCACACATGGATCCCGGGGGCCATTTTTCAGACTGCCTCCAGGAAACAAATTCCTTGATAAAAAGAAAAAAGATACACGATGTTCAGTCTTCCATTTCAAGGAAACAGGTTAAAAGTCAGCAATAGTTTTCAACCAAGCTTTTCCTTCCTCTTGCCAAGCAGCCCTTGCAGTGATAGTAACCCAGCAGCCGAGAGAGGTGTAGACATGAAAATGAATTTACAAGGACTGATCCCCATTGTCACACTATCCATGAGATAACGAATTATCACATTCCAAGAATCCATCTAGGGGTGAGCATGTACTAATTCATGGTGAATCTTATGCCCTCGAAAACCGACCAAACCACCAGTTATATTCAGTGCATATGTGTGAACAAGTTTGTATTGTTCAGGTCTGACAGACAGGATATCTTGAGGTAAGGGTGGTTGGAATGGCCTCTCCTGAACAGCACTGTTCCTACAGAAATACATCTCCTAGAAAAACCCAGCTTTTCTAGGCCATGTATACCAAGAAAGTCTCTTGCAGTAGTTCCTTCCAGTATGTATCTCAAGAGGTGATCAAAGCTGAGAGCACTGGCAAATTCCTACTCTTAGCACTTAAAAAATGCAGTAAGTTTTAAATGTGCGTCCAGAAAACTTTTGACACTTAAAGGTATGTTTTCAAAGCAGCTCATGGGAGGTACATGCACAAATCCCATTATTTGTTAACAGGATTAGTGAACAGTGCTTTGAAAATATATCCCAGACTGTTTTGGCATTAACAGGCACATTTACAGATCTCAAAGACATGAAAACTTATTCTTTCTACTAACTACTGTCTGAAAATTCCAGGTAGCCAGCTCCCATTAATCTCTTGTCTCATCTTCTACCTGAGCAGCATATCTTGTTTGTCTGACAGAATTCAGAGTGAAGGAATGACCAAACTGAATTTTGATCATTGGAGAGAATTCATTATTTCAGACACATTACAGAAGAATGGCATTTGTTTTCTTCTTATGATAAGCATGTGGGAAAGGAAACAAACCTAAGTTTTATTGTGGAGCTTTACATTAAATAAAAATGATTGCGCATTTTAAAAAACTCAAAACCAGTAGCGAATAAACTAGAATATCAGATTCCCTAAATCAGAAGCCCTTATTAGATCTATACTCATGGCACTTTACACTAAAATGAAAATTTGGCACCAGCTGAGGGGTTTTGATGGGTACAAGCAAACTTGTCAGCATACTTACACAAAAGTTGGAGTAGGTTTTATGAAAAATAGTATGTGGTTCAGCCAGAATTCTGATAACCATGAGAATTTCAGTTAGCCAAGGGAGAGTTAAACCTCTGGTGCTTCAGACATAGGTCTGAGCATTGATTTCTGCTGCTACTCATCCATCTGAAATGCAGACATCTGAAGACTTTCACTTTTACGCTGCCTTGTGGCACAGCAAATGAAAAGAGCAATGAACTTTTAGTCCTCACTAACTCCAAGCTACGCCAGCTCTGTAGTAAAATACAGAACAGCTCATCCAACTAAAGGGAGTCCATAACCATGCCTTCATGTATCCCAGGGCTTCCTGTAGGCAACTGCTTGCTTGCTATAGACCTAGCATAGGTGTTGCCAAGGAAAATCTTGGTTTTCCTACTGAAGCTCATGCCAATCAACAGGGTAGCAAATTTATGCTAGAGCTGCACAAAGTCATGAAATGAACATGGAAAATATATTTCTGCTGCTGCACAACTGCACTGTGGCCCATGAAAAGGGAGTGCTGGTGTATGTGTACAGCCTTTGCAGGCCTTGGCTTGGCCTCCAGAGTAGAGAGGGGCTGCCACCAGCCTTGGAGTGAGAATTTGAAAAGATGAGGAAGGCGTTGCTTAAGGCTCAGACAGGCACACAATTGGTGACCCCTAAAGAGGTAAAAGGTGCCTCATTGCCCTACGTGACTCTCAGCCCTCCGCAGTCAGGCCATCGTGCCATATGATCCCATTCAGAAATGTGTCAGACTCCTGCCCACATTCTGGCAGAAGCAAAAGGGTAACTCTGCTTCATTTCTAGTCTGCTCCTTCTCATGACGATTTTGTAAGTTTAAATAACTTGTCATTCTGCCTGGTATTTACCCCTTCCTGCACTGCTCAATGGGCCTGATCCCATGCCCTTTCAAGCGGTTTAATTTACCAGGTGGACTGGATGTGGCAGAACAGACCTTTGTTTTCTGACAGAGAGGAGACATTCCCAGACTAGTCTGAAAAAGGAGCTCCTGAAATGGAAGATGTCTCACGGCTGAAATGCAGACCTCTGCGTGGGCCAAGCTACCCCGCTTCTCAGGCTGGTAACACAGCATCAACATTTCCCTTCTCCACTGGAAACACTTTACCTGCAAGACCACGTCATGGCACGTGCCTTTTTCGTAACTTTATCATGCTGCTGTCTGAGACACCTCTCAGGTCACCTAAACCCAGCTTCTTCCTCCTCTGTCATTTCCAGGCATGCAGGCTACAGCAGAAATTCAGTCCCTGGCCTCCAACCCTGCACCATGCACTCCCATGTTTCATCTCACTTTCATTATTCCAGCCCAAATGTGGAAACTGTTCCTGTACAATTTTCTGATTTTTTCATGTTGATATTGTCCTTCGGTGTGAATTGGAAGAGACTTGAGTACCCTCCCCATTTTTAATGGCAATTCCTTAATGAATATTTGAAACAAATCTGTTTTGAGATTGAAGGAGCTTGCCATTTTCTTGTAGCCTGATAAGTCCCATCTTTTATAGCCTTCCAAAATCTTCCATTTAGACAATTTCTCATGCACTTTAAAAAAAGCTGTATCGATTTCTATCTTAGTTAAGCTAACAACTTTCTCAGGAAACCATACCAGCTACAGTACCAAAATGCATAGATTAGGTATACTCTAGTCCTTGTTTCCAAGATAAATACATTTTATTAAAAGAGGAAGACATGGTGAATCAATTCATAATCAAGTGATGTAATCATCTTTTCAAGCTGGAGTTTAATAAAGCAACCAGGAAACTTCAGTTTAAATATTGTAGCTAATCTTGTATTTGGACTTCTCAGCTGTTTCCTAAACAAAAGCTATTAGCCACAGAGACCAGTGATTTTGCAAATAAATGGAAGCTTTATAGTAGATTAGGCACTTTTTACTACCTCAGGGGATAGACTGTGCACTTATTTAAAAAGCTTAACATTCATTTATTCACGCATTTGTTTTACATGTTAATACATTAAAGATAATTAACAGCTTCATTTTCTAAATGATTTTTAAATTCATTACTCATGTCAACCTTATCCTGAATGCAAAATGGAACTGGCCTCAGCCTCTCAAACCAGTTTTTATTCACCACCTTGCAGAGGAGAACAAATCTTTCTGCTTTTCCACCTACTAGCCGTCTTACCCACTTTGACTGAACTCTGAATAAACTGAAGAAAATATCCCCATACCAACAGAAAAAGCAACAACTACAGTAATAAAGCACTTTCAGCAACAAGCTCTGCTTTTAGGTGCTGATTTTCTGACATCCCCAATTTTAGTAGCTAGACACTCTAACATTTCAGCAGCAAATATTTAAGCAGCACTTTCGCTGTTATTTAAGTGATTTTTCTGTTACTGTTGATTTATGTTTTAAAATAGACCCTCTCAATTTCAAAGTTAAGCAGGGTTTTAAAAAGTTATTGAATCGAACCTGAAAATCCAATTGACATTTTAAAACTTCCTTTTAACACTAACGGATATTTATGTACTCTGGTATTCAGCTTGCTCAGCTTGCCTTTGGACAACTTCAGTTGCACAGCTTCCTGAAGGCATCCTAAGGCATCTTCCCCGTCATCCTCTCTCTTTTCTTTCCTCAATTCTCAGTACTATTGAGGTCACACTAATCCAGCTATAGTTGCTCACATGACTTTTGTTCTGAGAGATGCCAGTGGCTACTGCGCCATCCCTGTGAGTGGTACTTATTAAATTACGCCTCCGTAGACATTGATTTATTTAAAAAAAAAAAAAAATCCCCAGGCTTGTGCAAAATAAGTGTTAGCTAAGAGGAAGTACACAGAGTTTAATGGACAGGGATGGGCATGTTTTGCTAACTAGCTAATCAGACTCAGAAAAGCATAAACCCATATAAAACTTCCTGGTAAAACTTGGTGCTGTCACAACCAGCCAGGAGTAGAGAGGAGTCGCTCTCCATGATGTCCTCCTCCCTTCAGCTGCTGCTCCTTGCACTCAGTGGCTCCTGCTTTGAGCCAGTATTTAAGGAAGTGTGAGCCGCGCTCGGCTGCATCAGCGGGCCAGGTCAAACAGCTTCACAGGGACACGCACCGGCTACAGGCGCTCGAGGATAATCCTGGAGTCCTGCCCAGCATTCCTGCTCTTGCTTTCATAATCACACATAAATTAACTGGCTCTAATGAAACGTTCATAACTGTGTGTGGAATACTGTTGCGTGCCTAGTGCCTATCTTCAGGTGCATAATTAATTGCTCTGCAAGGCATTTTAAGGCAGGGGGAATGAAAGCTCAGCATAAATGCTGATCCAACAGTCTGTAAAGCCAGTGGACTAGAACAGAAAGGCCTCCGAGAGCAGTAGCTTTCAGCTAAGGCCCGTGCTATCATTATGCAGAGGACTAATTAGGATATTATTTGTTACCATTTGGAGGAACAGCTTCTGAGTTTGGTTAGAGGTGAGCACTAATCAGCTGCTGAAATCTAAACTGATTATGTCTGAAGTGTCGACAGATGCAGAACTCCCTGAGTGAAGAATGAACATGTGTCAGCTTTTTGAGACAAGCTAGAGGAATACTTGTTTAACAGAAAAAAAAAGGCACATTACTTAATACTGTGCAACAGTCATGCACAAATAGAATGAATCATATGGAGAACGTTGGGATAGAGTGTACCAGTCTAACACATTAAAAAAAATTATGTCAAATGTCCTTTTTCTTCCCAACATAAGCAAACTCTTTTCCCACCAATGCTATTCTCTTAATTTAGTTGTCAGGGCTAAGAGAGGGACAAAAAAAGGCCAAACCTTCCAGACTTGTCAACAAAGCATCCTGGTTCACTGCTTTCTAGAATGTACTTTAACAATGTTGTTTAAACAAGTATTATAAACAAGTTCTCCATTCCTCAAACACTAAGCTCAAATCCTTCCCCTGATCCGAAAATGATCTGTGCACATTTTCACATAGTAACCTACCTCTACCCAATATTACCTGTACACAACAAAACAGCAATCTTTGCCCTAAGGAATTAAGAAGGGAATTTCATAGTAATACTCCCATTCCCACTCCAAGGCAGTTCAGAAGTAGCAGAAAGATCCTAGTTTTAGCCAGGACAGACACGTTGGCAGCCAGGGAGGACTGAATTTGGAAGGCCCTAAAAATATTTTAGATTTTGCCAGAGGGACACTCCATCCTGTTTACAAAATGTCATGGGACTGAAAGGGAATAAAACCCAACCGGTTTCCTATGATCTTCTCCCCAGAGCAGCAGGGTCTCATTCAATGTATTTAGTAGAGTCAGGACTCTAACAGCAATAAGCATCAACACTGCACTGAACACAAGTTATGCAAACATATTAGTATTGACAGAACTGAGGCTTCAGATTTGAGAAGTGAAAAGAACAGAGGGATACAGAATCAAAAGTGGCACATTTCAGCATAATCACCTGCTCACACAATTACCAGATACAAGACAAAGAAGTTGCAGTTATCACACTCATTGCATTAAACGAGGCAACAACTTGCACATTTATCCCTGTCTGCACTTTGCTGGACCACATGGCTAAAAATGTGCAACAGTTCCAAACACTCTGTAATAAGTAGTATGATGAATTATAAAGACACTGCAAAAGTATCTAAGCTACATAAGGTGCTGAGCATATATATGGAAAGAGACAGCCCATATCCCAAAAAGCTTTAATCCTCCTGAAAATTAAAATCCAAACAAACGTGTGGGTTTGAAATGTCATTGTTCAGCACCAGCCAATGAGATATTCCTGTCTGAGTTTCTGAACCATCTGGTAAAGCATCACAACAGCTTTAAGCATCCAAGGATCTGTCAGGGGCTTTAGTTTAGAAATACTAATAATCCCATCATGTGCGGCTCCTGCTGAATGGAAGATATACCTACTCAATGATTTACTCCCCACTCCTTTACCCAACCGCACAAGGGAGAATCAGCCTGAACGAGACCTGCTAACATTTCTTCATTTGAATGTAGCATTGCTCAAATTATTTTGGAACTATTACCCAGAATCACAGTCCTTCAGCTTGCAAGTTACAGTGAGGACCTTTGGTGGGTCAGAAGGGAAGAACACTTTCCAGGAAAAGCATGAAGAAAGTATTTTGCTCTGAACTCCTTAGTTCTACAGATTTTATGCAAGTCATTTCTTCCTTTCTTACCATTTACCTTGACTTCTACAGGTGACATTTGGGTGGAGGAAAACAAATAGGGAGGGAGCTTCATTAAACACATTTAACAGTTCTACACAACCCACAAAGCAAGAAACACTGGTCTGGTGCAATGAACTCGTAGCTGGAAGACAGGCGTTTCAGCGTGTGTGCGGCTTGGTCGCTGTCTCGCTGTGTGCCACCGACCAAGTCACTTGGACCAGTTCTCCAAACGTCCAGCTGCATGTATTCTTGATCCACTCAGAAATGGGCTAGCAATCTCTGGATCTCTGAAAGCCAGGCCTACAACATCCCAAGGGAGGCATTCCAAAGAGACAGGTGGCTCTTGCTTAAAGAGAGAGGAAGCTCTTCTCCCACCTCCAGTCTCTGAAAGTTCAGAGAATGACACCTGTTAATCATTAAAGAGGGTTTTGAAGGCTTGGCATGAAATACCCTTCCAGAAATGTATCCATAACCTGATAGTACTAATAAGGGGGTTTGGAGTTCTTTTTTCCTTTTAATTCCAGTAGGGTTTATGACACCTCTACAAGCATGAAGTTGAATCATCAGTTTAAGACCGTTGGTACCAACATGTGGCTTGTGGTCAACGTGTTGCACTTTGATAAAGTTAACAGAAGTAGAAAAATGAAGTGACATCGACACCTGAATACAGCACGTTTTCAGTGCTGTTAATTGCCCACAGGCTGAGAGCAGCTGCTGACTGTTTTTTAGACCAGCAGTTTGCAGTCACTAGAACATGGGATACTCCTAGGGGGGCACGCACACACAAAGGAAGAAACGAAAAGCAGTTACAAAATAGTCTTAAATTCACTCAGTGAGACCCACAGCCACAATGCAAGATGGCATTCAGTCTGGAAATTAGAAAAAAAAAATATTGAAAATGAGCACTTTTTAGAAGAAACCAGCCTTTGAAAATAGCCTCACTAGAAAGGCACTCTAAGCTCAATACACAGACTCTTCAGGGAAGTTGTTTAAAAATGCTTTGTACACAGCCAATTAACTCGAACTTATTGATTGAGATGGCATCTCTTAATTGTTTGGTTTGTTAAATATTTCTCTTTGAAGAATCTTCTTTCCGAAAAGCCGCTCACACCAATTTCTGTAACTTGCCACTCAAGCTAGCAGTAGACACATAAGAGTTATATGCATGGTGATGAGCTTTTAGTAGTTAAAAAAAACAGCAGCAACAATAATAAGAAAAAGTGGTTTGTCTTTGAAAACCACACTGGAAAATAACCACTTACAGGTAATTCTAAATAGAGACTTGTGAAGTAAAGACAAATGTAACCGAGAGCTAATAAAGCCCTATCTGTTAAACTCGGCATCCTGTGAGCTGATACTGGGCTTTTAGCACTCACTGTTCTGCAAACCACTGGAAAAAAAAAGGTAATGGGTAAAANAGAACTCCCTGAGTGAAGAATGAACATGTGTCAGCTTTTTGAGACAAGCTAGAGGAATACTTGTTTAACAGAAAAAAAAAAGGCACATTACTTAATACTGTGCAACAGTCATGCACAAATAGAATGAATCATATGGAGAACGTTGGGATAGAGTGTACCAGTCTAACACATTAAAAAAAATTATGTCAAATGTCCTTTTTCTTCCCAACATAAGCAAACTCTTTTCCCACCAATGCTATTCTCTTAATTTAGTTGTCAGGGCTAAGAGAGGGACAAAAAAAGGCCAAACCTTCCAGACTTGTCAACAAAGCATCCTGGTTCACTGCTTTCTAGAATGTACTTTAACAATGTTGTTTAAACAAGTATTATAAACAAGTTCTCCATTCCTCAAACACTAAGCTCAAATCCTTCCCCTGATCCGAAAATGATCTGTGCACATTTTCACATAGTAACCTACCTCTACCCAATATTACCTGTACACAACAAAACAGCAATCTTTGCCCTAAGGAATTAAGAAGGGAATTTCATAGTAATACTCCCATTCCCACTCCAAGGCAGTTCAGAAGTAGCAGAAAGATCCTAGTTTTAGCCAGGACAGACACGTTGGCAGCCAGGGAGGACTGAATTTGGAAGGCCCTAAAAATATTTTAGATTTTGCCAGAGGGACACTCCATCCTGTTTACAAAATGTCATGGGACTGAAAGGGAATAAAACCCAACCGGTTTCCTATGATCTTCTCCCCAGAGCAGCAGGGTCTCATTCAATGTATTTAGTAGAGTAAGGACTCTAACAGCAATAAGCATCAACACTGCACTGAACACAAGTTATGCAAACATATTAGTATTGACAGAACTGAGGCTTCAGATTTGAGAAGTGAAAAGAACAGAGGGATACAGAATCAAAAGTGGCACATTTCAGCATAATCACCTGCTCACACAATTACCAGATACAAGACAAAGAAGTTGCAGTTATCACACTCATTGCATTAAACGAGGCAACAACTTGCACATTTATCCCTGTCTGCACTTTGCTGGACCACATGGCTAAAAATGTGCAACAGTTCCAAACACTCTGTAATAAGTAGTATGATGAATTATAAAGACACTGCAAAAGTATCTAAGCTACATAAGGTGCTGAGCATATATATGGAAAGAGACAGCCCATATCCCAAAAAGCTTTAATCCTCCTGAAAATTAAAATCCAAACAAACGTGTGGGTTTGAAATGTCATTGTTCAGCACCAGCCAATGAGATATTCCTGTCTGAGTTTCTGAACCATCTGGTAAAGCATCACAACAGCTTTAAGCATCCAAGGATCTGTCAGGGGCTTTAGTTTAGAAATACTAATAATCCCATCATGTGCGGCTCCTGCTGAATGGAAGATATACCTACTCAATGATTTACTCCCCACTCCTTTACCCAACCGCACAAGGGAGAATCAGCCTGAACGAGACCTGCTAACATTTCTTCATTTGAATGTAGCATTGCTCAAATTATTTTGGAACTATTACCCAGAATCACAGTCCTTCAGCTTGCAAGTTACAGTGAGGACCTTTGGTGGGTCAGAAGGGAAGAACACTTTCCAGGAAAAGCATTAAGAAAGTATTTTGCTCTGAACTCCTTAGTTCTACAGATTTTATGCAAGTCATTTCTTCCTTTCTTNACTCCTAGGGGGGCACGCACACACAAAGGAAGAAACGAAAAGCAGTTACAAAATAGTCTTAAATTCACTCAGTGAGACCCACAGCCACAATGCAAGATGGCATTCAGTCTGGAAATTAGAAAAAAAAAATATTGAAAATGAGCACTTTTTAGAAGAAACCAGCCTTTGAAAATAGCCTCACTAGAAAGGCACTCTAAGCTCAATACACAGACTCTTCAGGGAAGTTGTTTAAAAATGCTTTGTACACAGCCAATTAACTCGAACTTATTGATTGAGATGGCATCTCTTAATTGTTTGGTTTGTTAAATATTTCTCTTTGAAGAATCTTCTTTCCGAAAAGCCGCTCACACCAATTTCTGTAACTTGCCACTCAAGCTAGCAGTAGACACATAAGAGTTATATGCATGGTGATGAGCTTTTAGTAGTTAAAAAAAACAGCAGCAACAATAATAAGAAAAAGTGGTTTGTCTTTGAAAACCACACTGGAAAATAACCACTTACAGGTAATTCTAAATAGAGACTTGTGAAGTAAAGACAAATGCAACCGAGAGCTAATAAAGCCCTATCTGTTAAACTCGGCATCCTGTGAGCTGATACTGGGCTTTTAGCACTCACTGTTCTGCAAACCACTGGAAAAAAAAAGGTAATGGGTAAAACAAAAAGATGTGATAAAGTCTTCCTATTTCGCTGAAAAGCCACATGTCATTTGCATGAACTCTTCAGCAAATCAATGCAGAAAAATCAGCTGTCAATCAGCTGCTGCTACTGTATCACAGGTTGATCAGAGAGGAGAAAAAAAAGAGAGCTTTTCAAAATTAAGAGTCAGTGATGTATAAAAGCCATTACTCAGTATGAAGACCAAAGAAGTGAAGCCAGTTACAAGGTATTGAATTAAGAACAGTCAAAACCCACAAAATGTCAGTCCTTGCTAAACTCATATGCTACCAGTGTCTGAGCAATGAAGGTAAATGCAGAACTATTCTTTATTGATGGGAAAGTACACAGTATGGGATACATGGCCTTAAAGAAAAAAAAAAAGAAATTCACGAGACAAGAAGTCCATGCTGAATGAAAACCTACTGAACACAATTGACAAGAACTTTCTTTTGCTGGCATCTGGGTCTTCCTATAGCATCCAACTCTGCATTTTCCAGTGAGAACCAGTGAAAAGCAAGTGTCCCCACAGTCAAGCCATGTGTGAAAGCTCTTTCCATACAGGATAACAATGAGACAATTTTCCATGACAATAGCCTTGGATTATTCTAAAGCAACTACAGAGGTGAGAATCAGCGTTTGGCTTCTCAGTGTCCACTTTTGTTCATCACCAGCTCACCCAAACTCCATGTGCAAACACTAAAATACATGCATGATTCTACCCATGTGGGTATTCCAAAATAAGCCAAGGCACACATATACCAAACCACAGCCAAAACTCAACTCACACTTTACACCTGTTTGAGTATGTCTGGACATAACCTGAGACTATCAAATCTCAAAAGCAAAGATGTGATAAAGACTGGTTTTTTCTCCCCCTCAAAGCTGAAGAGGCTGGTGACCGTCCATGCATTGGATGACAATGTTCTCAGAGGAGAAGAAGGCATATCTGAGTTACCCCTACCAAGCCAAGCATGCTTTTTGGGGTCAGATGAGAAAGAGGGCAATTAGGCCTGAACAACTATCATGGGCGTAAAACACAACTCTCATTAACAAATGCCCTTTTGTTCAACCAGCAGCAGAGCTGGCTAAAAATAATAGTAATTTCAACTGAAATGGGAAAAGGAGATTTTTTAAATTAAAAATTATTTTTCAACCAGCTCTAACAAAAAGAAAGTAGAGAAATAATAAAAATGAAAGACATGGAAATGTAATATTAGAAGTACTCCACGTTTTGTGACTCTTGCTACAGCAATATTGCATCTCCCTGCTCCATCCACAATTTCCCTTGCAAGATCAAAACCAGGCTGACCCAGCACCTCACTCCATATAATTTATTCCTTCACAAAGAAACATAAATAATACTCACTGTTCCTCACTCAGCTACTATTTATCAGTTATAATCACCTTCACTCCAAGATAAAGTAGGTTTCCAGCTCTCTAGATCAGGGGATAACGTATAGCAGCAATTCGAAAACGTGTTTGCCCAGCTGGAGAGAACTCAGAGCAAAAAGGAAGTCCTGCAGGATGTGCTGGTCTCTGATAGCCAAGTCTCTGAACTGCTACATGAAGAACCAAGTCTGAACGAGGAGGAGTGAGGAAAAGGAAATGTACACACAGAACGACTTTGCACTTCTATAATACTTCCTCTCCATGGTTCTCTACAGAGGAACAAAGCATGAATCTTCATCATCCCCATCTACCAGGGATGAAATCCTGGCAGAGGAGAGCAGGAATTTCCCCAAGATAAAAAGAGTACTTTTGGTGGGAAAGCAAAGATCACACTAAAAAGTGTTACTGGCTCTCTGGATCCTGCTAATACTACCACCATTGTTTTTCGCGACAGAAGAGTCCCACCACATAACTGCTTCTCCAGCACAACAAAGTGCATTGAACTTGGAGTTCAGGGAAGCAGGAGGAGGCGGGTGGAGAAGGGGAAAGCGGCAGAGTTTCAAATCTTTGGTGTGTATTTATAATGTTGTAGAGAAACTGCATTTCAGGATGGAATGATTATTGATTTCTTAATGGATTACTGCTGCACAAATTTACACTCCCCCCACCAAAACATCAATCTTAGGATAATAATTATAAACCTATCACAGTGTAGAGAGCATTCTGACTGAGTAGAAACTTATCGCTATCTGCCGGGAAATGGTCAGTTTTCTAATTTCTCCCACTCCAACCACATTACAGCATGGCAAGGAGCTACTGAAAAATACATGCTATTATAAAACAAAGTTTGTAATAGCCACAGGACATACCTCCAGTCAACTTTCATTAAACGGATTCTTTTAAACTACTGCCCTTAAGACAATTCCTGATCCATTAGTGAACAAGTTAATTAGTTATTAGAATCCTTTTATGTTATTTTTCTCATTGTAATGAAGCACCCAGCATTGAGTGAGACTCCTTAATGGGCAACATACATTCACAAACCCACACACCCTCACTTTTTATGCTTACCAGCCTACAGTCAAATGCTTCTGTAGCTAAGTAATTTTTTAGCAAAGGCATCCATAGAGCAGCTTTGCTACAAGCAGCATCATGTTGCAAAAATGACTGAAATACCACCAAGACACCCCTTAACTTCAGGAAGTGTCAGACCAAATCACTGAAGATGGGGCACTATGGAAATTCAAAAATCATTCTAAACCAAAAAATCTCAATACCCCAAAGTTTGTGGAAGGTGCGGGAATGTTCAAGAAGGTGCAGGGAAGATTCAAGTCTGTCTCTGTTCAGTGGTTCCCACTCACACCACCACCACCACTGTTTAACTAAAGGTGTTACACGCGGTTATAGCCCAAATGTGAGCTGTGAGCTAAAGGCAACCTGTGTAAGGGCTGGTTGTTAACCGAGCACCTCTGAGCTGCTGGCCCCATCCCTCTGCAAGAGGCAACCACAGCTCGCACTGGGTCAGAGGCAGCAGAAAAGCCAACTGGCTGCCTTGTCGGTCACACAGTTGATGACCTGTGCCAGGTATCAGCACAGCTCAGAGTACCTTTGCCTCTGCAGGAACAGAAAAAGAGCTAGGAGCTCCCATCCCTGCTCAGACACCACTCTCTGTGTGAGACCATGCATTAAACTGGATCAGCAAATTGATCCAAGCTAAAAACACCCCTTTTTGTTACTTGGTTTTTCTTTTTCAGAAAAAATTGCTGGCACTGCCACAGAGAACAAGGAATGCTGAACTCTGCTTTGAATGCTTGTCTTAGGAATAGTCATCTCAGCTAGAAGGGCATCTGGGGCACCTGCCAGTTTTAACACCTATGAACAGTCCTAACTAATGACAGCCCACACAGTGCCATTAAAACATGTGCAGGTTAAAACCCTGCATACAACACATTTCCAAGCTCCTGCAGCACTGTTCAGCTGCAGCTTGCTCCAGAGCAGAGCTACAGTTACACCCTGCTCAACACCAATCCTGCTGTTCCCAGTGCAGAGCCTCGCTGTAAGCAGTGGGTAATGGAACAGCTTGTACAAGCCAGGGGCTGGAATTTAAATGGAAAGCTGAGGTACAGCTTGCTCGTAATCTGGCTGTAGCCTTCCATGCATAAAACAATTTCAAATACCAATGCAGCCAGCTGATGTTCCCCCAGACTATGCCTGTCACTACCTAAAACTTGCCCCCGCGATAGGGGTCTTCTCCACAAGTGTGTGGAATTAGAGAATCTCCCACAAAGTGCAGTGGGCTTTGGATAGGTTCTAAATTACTACAGAGCACAGGATCAGCACCTTAACTCTCATTTCTCTAAGAGGCTCCAATTTAATTAGTGCAGCAACTTCTCCCCTTTTCCATAACCTACAATTCCATCCCTCTTCCTCCATCCCAGGAACTACTCATAGCTGCTGGAGGACAGCAAGAGCATCTCCAAAAATCCTCAAAAGATGGTTAACAAAAAAATAACAACCAGAGAAAGCAGCATTCTGCAAGGTACACAGGCTACATAAAATAAAAGCAAAGGACCCAAAATTCAACACTCGCCATCAGCTTCAATTAGCAGCAAAGTGGGGTTTGGGAAAACAAGGGCCTCTTCAGAGCTGCTATAGGGCAAAGATGAAATCCCAGAATTAAAAACAAAATCCCCACACGAACATTAATATTCAGAGGCAATTACCTTTCAGCTTAAAGTCAGCCAACATGCATCTTACTACTGCAGCTCTTAAAGCAATCTTGTTTACAACTGGAAATGGATTACATTATCTCAGCTCCACCTATTCACATAATACAGAGCAAACTGTCAAACATAAAATTACAAAATGGTTATTGTAAGGTATCCCCTTCAGCATAAAAATTAATTTGACCTATTTTATTACTAAATTATTACTCCCACACAAATTTTCTATCATAGATATCTATCAGCACTGACATTTATATTCCAGTGAGGCACACTCAGATGCCTATTTTCTTCTCCATCTCAAAGGTGTATTGAACAGATTTGATGTAAACAGCCTGCCAAGCTAGTTAAAATCTTTAAACTTTACACATACAATTAGACTGTGACAATAACCATTTGTTTAAAAAGAGAGAGAGAAAGATACCTACACAGAGTTTCAGATTCTGAAACAAAATGCTTCACAAATTAAAGAAATGATTAATCTAAATTTAAGAAAGACCTACAGATATTTTTACTACGGCTCTGGCAGGTTGTTCTGATTGTCACCAAGAGACATGATTTGACACAATGGCCCTGATTAAGAATGTGCTTAAGTCCTATTAAAGCCAATGGAAGTTAATCATCTGTTTAAGAGCTTTGCTAAATCAGGACCAGAACAGGAGACATTTCCAAAAAATCTGGGCCTAAATTGAACACACACTAATTAGCTGCACACACCAATTACATGATTATGGATGAAACACAGTTGTTTAGCATTTACAACAGCACACTTTGTGTGGAATCATTTAGAAATAAGGTCTAATTATCATTCCATAACAGGTCCCACAATGAATTATAACCCACATATACCATATTAATTTTGCTTAAAGGACTAGCTTAAAAAGGAAAAAGAAACAGAAAAAAGCAGAAATCCTTCCAGTAACATTAGTCCAAATTCTCAAGTGGATCAAGATCTGACCCTTTTGGAACTTCACAGTGTTCACAGGGAGAATGTCTGAGCACTCTTTCTCGGCCCAGTTTCCTCATTGCTACATTTTGCTTACAGAAAATATTCACTCTTGCATTTCAAACTGTAACATTGTATTCGATGCTGCCTAATGACTGAAGCCTTGCACTCGGGAAACAAAAAAAATGGCACAGCTCTGCATATCCAGCATAACAAACACCAGCAAATTATTTCTAAAAAATATTTGTGCATACAAACGAAAAGTTGTTTTAAGTTCATTTGTGAATTATCTCAATCATTTGAACTGTTTGGCATTAGCCAAAATTGACAAGTCTCACTTTTATGCCCCTTACACTGACATTTATTAGTTTTTCTTAGCAGCAAGATTTTCAGATAAGTGACTAAAAAAGTCTCCACTTTCATTAAATCAAGGAAAAAAAGGCATTCCCAAAGCCAGAGACTGCTGAAAAGCCATGCTTCAGTGCAGAACACTGCTCAGGAATGAGAAGATCCATCGAGAATTACACTTATTAAACAAACACACATTAAAAAAAAAAAAAAAAAACGAAAAACTCATGGTATGTAAGGCAATCTTGCAATTTAAAACTTGACTCATGATTGTGAAAGTTTGGAGCTGGCATGCCAACTTGGTGAGCCATCTGCTCACCAACAATTTATAAACCAGACTGCTGCCAAAGCCGCCCGATTACTCAGTTCTAATATTAGTGATGTAACTAAAACATGTTCGTAGGGTTTTTCTCCCCATGGACCAGGAAGCACAAAAAAACCCCCAAAAACTGACAGAGAAAAAGTTAAAAATAAAATAGGTAAAATGTATTTATTCTATATTCCCTTCAAGTCTGGTAAATAGGAACATTAAAGATTAGGTTGATGCTTCAGTTCTGTAATTCCCTCTAAAGCAAGTCAGAAGGAAAAAAAAATAAATCAGTAGAATGACTACAAATGATGGGACAAGGAGAATCATAGAATGGTTTGGGATGGAAGAGACCCTGAAGCCCATCCCAACCCACCCCCTACCATGAGCAGGGACACCTTCCACTATCCCAGGTTGCTCCAAGCCCCATCCAACCTGGCTTTGGACACTTCCAGGGATGGGGCAGCCACAGCTTCTCTTGGCCACCTGTGCCAGGGCCTCACCACTCTCACAGTCAGGTATTTCTTCCTAATGTTCAATCTAACCCTCCTCTCTGGCAGTGGGAAGCCATTCCTCCTTGTCTTGTCACTCCAGACCCTTGTAAATAGTCCCTCTCCAGCTTCTTTGCCACAATTAGGTCACACCAAAGCCTTCTCTTCTCCAGACTGAACAATCCCAATTCTCTCAGCCTCTCCTCAAAGCAGAGGTTCTCCATCCCTCGAATCAACTTGGTGGCCCTCCTGAATCATATATTCTGTACCCAATGTCTATTTCTTTATTAATGATTGAAATGGTAGTTGGCTAAAATCAAACATAGTGTGTTCATCTCATAACAGCATTCAATACATTCTGAAAACAGTGAAAAAATAATCAAGAAATTGTGCACGTCAGCTAGCAGGTACAACTGCTGGTTTCACTCGTGATGCTAATTTTACGAATGGAACTGGGCAATTTGGGATAAAAACATTATCCTATTTAAACAAGTCCTTTCTTATTAAAATTCAACATTACAAATAGCAGCAAAACCTTGCTGGACATTACTCTACAGCAAATAATCCTTGGGGCAAAAGATACTGTAATGAAACTGCATGGAAAATTACTCACTCAATCATTTTTAAAACGTTGAGTCACAATTCAGTTCTGCTGGCCTGAAACTCCAGATCTATCTCCACGGCAAGTCAGTAGCAAATCCCAAAGCACAGCCACTATTCCCAGAGCTCAGACATGAGTATGTGCTGCTGCAGGAGGAAACCCAGCAGTGTGCCATGTCCTAAACCACCACTTCCACACGGCCTCCTGCGTTACCTCCTGCCCATACAGGTAACAAAACAGTTTAACCACTGGCTTCAATGTGAGCAGAATCAGGACATTTCCAAGTGCTCTACAGGGGACACTAATTAGATTCAAAACACAGGCAATCCTGGTGGCATTAATTAAGAGGACAATGACAGTGACAAGCACCCTGCTTCATTTCAGAACACCTTGCACTATCACTGCCAAAAGGAGTAGCTTGTAAATCTGCAGTTCAAAATTAAGTGCATCATCATTACCCAATTACCATTCTAACTAGTTTCCTCAACAACAGATCGGCCTTATTTACAATTAATTTTGGTTAATGAGTTAGTTGTAGTTTTATCTGACGGATAATGGGAGAGAATTAATAATTGCTTAATCCACACAAAATTTTGTTGTTCACATAGCACACAAAATTTTGACAAATGATTCTGAATCCCAGCCAACAACCACCAGCACATTTTCACCATCTGAAAGCAGCCAAAGCTCAGCAAATGTTACCATTTTACATTATAGTAGGTTAAACNCTGCCACATCACCACCTTCTCTCAAAAATACTTTCCCCTTGCTGAATGCTGGGAAGGACTGAGTTTGCCTCCAGCCAGAGCCATTCTCTTCTTCTAGTACAGCAGTCTCTGGCTGGGGTGCTGTCTGCCAGATGCAACATCAAACCTAAGGCTCTCCCTGTATCCAGTCATTAAGGAACCTTGGATAATTATACAGCAATTATCATTCACATTTCTACCATGAAAACTCTTCTTCTGCTCTTTTCCTAAGGCTCTGTTCCTAAGGCTCTGTTGTTCTTGTTTCTAAGAACAGCCAGGGTTCCGAGGCAGGAATGGCAGAGCTGGGACACAGATAAAACATCCTGACGTGAATATGAGGAAGAACATTACAGAGCAGCACTATAGATTATTTCCTGGAATGCACTGCAGTTTGCTTTGGTTTTGAGAACATATGTGATATATATTTACTCGAGC
>VYZQ01028325.1:101401-115059 GCA_013400655.1 Mystacornis crossleyi
AGCTTTTCCCTTTCCAAAACACCTGGCCAGAACAATTGATTAAGGTCATCTCTTTGATGGTCTACAAAGATTTCTTCCATCTGTAGTTGCACAAGAAAATGCTGCAGAGACACAAAATGGAGAATAAACTGCCCTGTGCAGGTCGGCTGTGCTATCTCATACCTTTGTCTGTTCTCCTCCAGTGAACTTAAGCCTGGCTCCGAAGCCATTTTAAGACCAGTCCTATTTTTTTTTTTTTAATTAGGCATTGGTTNTCTTCTTCTGCTCTTTTCCTAAGGCTCTGTTCCTAAGGCTCTGTTGTTCTTGTTTCTAAGAACAGCCAGGGTTCCGAGGCAGGAATGGCAGAGCTGGGACACAGATAAAACATCCTGACGTGAATATGAGGAAGAACATTACAGAGCAGCACTATAGATTATTTCCTGGAATGCACTGCAGTTTGCTTTGGTTTTGAGAACATATGTGATATATATTTACTCGAGCAAAAATCTCACTACTATTGATTTCTCTATAAATATTTAATGGTTACCAGTCAGAAGGTAAATTTAAGTAACAATAGCGCTAATGACATTAAATGAATGAAGCACTTTAAAAGTGAGAAAAAAGGCAAACACTTCTTTAGAGCATTTTAGAGTAAGAGCAGTAAGACAGCAACCTGAAACTATGTTACGTGCTGATAGCCTGAGTCATGTCTGGTCTCACAGGCAGACCAGAGAGGTGATTTTGCACAAACATCTCACAAAAAAGTAGGTTTTGCAAGCAGCAAACTTAGCAGAGACTGGCTTCCAACAACTTTTTCCCATACATTTGACATTTGAAAAGGGTGGCGCTTACTAGTTTTTCCTTCAGCTGAGGCACAATTCACATACCTCTCTCTTCTCTTTCTGGCTTCCTCATTTCATAAGAATTGCACTTTCCTAGTATTTTTCAAGCCTGTTGTATGTGACTGAAACCCTAAGTGCCTTCCATTTGTATTACTGCATTGCACATGTACAGGCTTGTCAGAAACCAGGGCTGGACACATTTCCTATCTTTTTCTTTGGCTGCCAACCTTCTCTACTTGATATTAGGTAATTTGGGGGCAGCCGACGGGTCATAGCATTTAGACTATGAGAACACTCTGGGATTCACATGTAAGTACATGGGATTTTGGCGAAATAAATTGTGCAATTCGTCGAATACAAATTTAAAAGAAGGCCAAGAATAAACTCACAGAGCTCTCACAGTCTGCTAACGTCATATACTACTTGACCCTTAAATATACAACTAGCACATCATTCTTCTGAACTCTTGAGAGCTACCTATACTCTGACAATTTACAGTCACATACACAAATTACGAAGCTGCCTCCCACCTATAAGAGCTGAATTCTTACTGAGATTAATTCCTGTACTTTTACTCCACCTCTTCAGCCTAAAATTTTATCCACTCATTTGTATCTCTTCAACTGGTATCCTCTGTGAAGCTCTTAAAACTGAAGAAGCATGATATAACAAGGAGATATTGTTATATTACTCTCTAGAAGAATAGATTATCCGAAGGATAATATCCTACAGTGATAGAGAGAGAGGGCTGTGTATTTAAGCTAGGGGGAAAATTTCAAACAGGGAGTTTCAAGTAAAGCTGATGCCCCAGATTGTTTCACACAGCTGCATGGAAATGTATTAGACTCACCCAAGAACTACCTGTGCTGGTAACAAGGTCAAAACAACTGCTAAGGTTGACCCAATTTTGGGAGATTAAACTGTAAAACTATTACTCACAACTACATTTAGGACATGCCTAAATCTGAAAGGTGATGAGGATTAAGGCACTGAGTAAATTTCAGGCCCAGTGGTGTATTCTGAAATATTTCTGTACTCAGGCAGACTCTGCACTAGTGCCAGATCCCTGCAGACTCTCCAAGGATGCAGGAGAGAGGCCCCTCACCACAACAGCGCATGTGCAATACAAAGCCTGTACCTAGGAACTAACAATTAAAAGCACTATGCAAAACTGCTAATTAATAAGATTTATTCTCCTTCAGGGGCCGTTATCTCGACAAGGCAAACCCTGCAGGATATCAATTTCTCAAGAAATAAGATTAAAAACGAAATGCCATTTTATTCTTTTGCCTGAACTGTATCCCTCTATCAGAGACCGGGCTGCTAACCAGAACAAGGTCTTCAGTCTACTGCCCCTCTTTCCTGGAAACTTTTAAACCATCCACAACTTTAAGAGAACACCAACTCTTCCTCAAATGAATAGACCTCATACCTCTTCTGTAAGAAGACTTGCTGTTTTCATACAGAAAGAAGCAACTTCTTTCATTTTCAAAAGAAGGGAATTCACACCATCCTGTTTGCTGCTCCTTGGACTAAAGCCGATCTTTAATTCACACTGCTGAAGTTTAAACGATGCACAGATAGTTACCAAAAACTCTCTTAGTTCGTGTTTTATGGCTAGATCATTACCTAAAAGAGCAACTTTGCTTTCAAAGGGCAACATAAATGTCCAAAAGCTGAGCTGACGTCTAGGAAAGATTAGGTGTGAATTATCATAGAACTGCACACAGGTATTCCCAAATCAAAGAGTAATTATGAGAAAAATTACCATGGACCTGAGTATATCACAGGGTTCTCCAGCCAGCTTTCTGTTCCACACACCAACCAATTTTCATGGACTGAGAGAACACATGCCCCTTGAGAAAAACGAGGACAACATCACTTTCTTCTGATGGAACTGGGAGGTTTTAGAGGCTGGGGGGAAATGCAAGGAAAACATCACTAGAAAGAAGCTGAGAAAACTCCAGCCTGATGCTGAAGGTCACAGCACAGATATCTTTAGTCTTAACACTTGTTTTGTTCAAGTGGAGGAACAAAGTGGCTAAACAAGAAAATCTGCCCATCGGAATGTCAACTGTTGTCGTGTATGCAGTTTAACTGCCAACGGAGCATCTCTCGCGTAAGCCCTGCCCAGATCTTCCATGAGCTGGAGAGGAAACACAGCCCGCCTTACCTCCTCACATGAGGAGAAGATTCATAAGAAAAAAAGATGATAGGTGGGGCAGGCAACAAAGTGAATAGATTTTCTGTACTTCAGGATGTCCTATGTCCTTTGAAAAAGATTTGAGACGTCCAAACCCCAGGACAAAGGGCCTGACAACAGCAGGACCAAGATGTGGCTGGGTCTTCTATCCCCACTGCATGAAGTTTCAGGGTGGACAGCAGCACCCAGTCCTCCAAAGGCCTTCTCCAGGCCAGAGACAGGGCAGGGACTTGAACACTCACACTAGTCTTCCCCTTGTCTATCCCCTACTGCAATGACTACACCTGTGCCCAGAGCAACCTCACAGGTGGTACCAATACCACAGCAGGAAAAGATGCTGGAAAAAACCAGTCTGTGCAGCTTCTCCTAGTAACATGAAACCATGGTGGGGAAAGCAGAAATATGTCTGCAGTGAATTAGATTCCTTGGCTCACGCCTTGTGTAAAACCCACAGTCTGCTAAGAAGAGGGGCTCCTACCTGTGTAGGAGAATGATGCACTTAAACTCCACTGTCTTTTTCATTCACTACCAGCTGGTGGACACAGATATTCACATCATCCACACTGGGGGTGGGAGCATGGTTTGGCCCAAGGACTGACCTCCCCCCCATACGTGAGAGGACACAGGGATCCGACCACCAACCTGAGCTTTGCAAAGGGAAGACCAAGAGCCCTGTGACCTCTCTGGACAGGACAAACACAGAGCAACCATGAGCTAAAGGAGCTCATACAATGGACACAGAGCCCACTACCTCCGTGCTGCAATGCCTTGGCCACACAGCATTACAGGAATAAACCCCCAAACTGGAAAGATCTTTTTTAAAATAAGAGGCAGAAAGAAAGCAACAGTCAGTTAAAAAAACCAAAAAAGACACTCTAATTCACAGAAGTTGACGTGACCTATCAGCACAGAAATGAGGGGGATCAATCAACTCCATGCTTTTCCAGGAACAGTGTCTGCTGTTTTACGGTACTTTCCAAGGTAACACCTGTAACAGCACTTGCAGGTGACCCTGCCAGCCAGGGCTATGCTCAGAGCAGGAGCTTCTGCCAGCATCTCTCTGCCTGTGAGGGATTACAGTTCTTCAAAGCCACAGGCTGACACAGCAGTGCCAGCAGAAGCCAGTAATGCAGACCTGGCTCTAGATCAAGGGCACATTTTGCTGGGCAGTGTGAATAGGGGCTTGTCCATACACAGACCTAGCAATGCTCAGTGGTGTCGGAAGAGTTAAAATTCCAGGGTTGCTCTAATGTAATCACACCACAACAGGGTACTTTAGGACCACCGCAATTATTCTCGTGCAGGACAGGAAATAAGCTGCATTGGTATTAAGGATTCTGAATGCATATTCTGAATGCGTCTCATTGTGGGGCTGCAAAAATTAAATGCAAAATAACCCCTAAGCAAAGAAGATACTGTAAAAAAATCCTACTTTTGACAAAGGTTAACATATACCATCCAAGCCTCCATCCTAAGTAATCTACGGCTTCTGTGATTCAGAAAATAAAGTGCAAGAGGGGAGGAAAAAAGCACAGACACATGGAGGGACTCCCCTACAATGACCAGAGTTTGGAGAAAAACTGGGCCGCTGGTCACGTAGCCCAGAGCCGTATCTGTCATGTTCATTGCTTCTCAGTGATAATCCAGCTCTGCTTCCTTCCATCAGGATGCAGCAGTCAGCTGCCTGGACTCCAAACAAGCATCTACCACCCTAGGCAAGGGACAACATGCTGTGGCACAGGCTCCTCAGCTGGGCTGGCAACAGGTCTTGTTTCTATACAGAGCAGCGGCTCAGCCTTCTCTCCAGTTTTCTACAGACCTGTTTCAAGGTGGATTCTCCAAGGAGTTTCATTCACTGGGATTACTGAGGCAAAAAGCAGTAAAGGAAGCTCTGCCTTTTCCTCCTGAATAGAAGAACACCCCTCCTTCAAAAGGTGAATCCCTCCTCTTGGCACTGGAAAGAAGAGCACTGCTCACCCTCAGTACTGCGCAAAGGTAACACTGCATTTCCACCTGCAAAACTTAGTCCTGCCAACCTGCAAACCATCACTTAGCTGAAGGACTAGACAGAGCCTGTAGCTCACAGGAATTGGAAACAAGCCTTTGACCCCATTTCCTGGGAGAAGATACCCATTGATTTCAACAGGAGTAGCACCTTCCCCCAGATTCAGGGATGGGAAAGACAGAACACTCTCCAACAGGTATCTTGTCATCCAGCTGCTATCAAAGTGTCCTATTTCATGGAAGATGAGGATTGCTCTTTTCGTTGGCATGTCTGATAAGGAACTGAAATTCCAGAAGCAAACACTGAAAACTTGCTGACTACAAAGTTAGCAAGAGCACAGTGTTGTAACAGGGTGTGTATCAGGGAAAGTTAACTGAACCTGACAGTCCAAGAGAATAACAGAAGCTTCCTAAGGAAGGTGTGTGCTGCAACAAAGCCCTGGCAGATGACCTCTCAAGAGACTTCCATCAGAATGAATAAAAACCTCTTTAATGAGATTAACTGATCATTTCACTCCACCCTCATTATAACACTCACTGAGAGGGAGGAATGTTTTTGCAGCCGAGTATTGGACTCCATAGGGAATGCCAGAACTGTGACAGAAGATAGGAAAAATATACAGGAGCCCTTCACCATTGCAATGTGAGCTACAGATACTCAAACCAACTCATTTCAGTGGCTCCTCTGTGTTGGTTTACATACAGAGTTTGTATCGGAGGAACTATTTAACGATTTTAACCACACCAGTGTGAAAAATCTGAGCTGACGTGGATAAAGCTACAACAATTCAAGGTACATCCCAGGAACCGTTTAATTTCCGGGTAACCCTTCCTTCTGTTTGGGCTGGGTTTTTTTCAAGAAACACACAGCATAACACTACTTTACAGAGCTTTGGTTTCTTAGGTGTGGAAAACCCCCTCTATTTCTGCTAAAATCCTGATGATCACCTTTCCATTTAATATTTTTTCTTCGCAAACTCCAAGAAAGCTAAAAGCATTGGCTAAAACTTTGATAACTACTACTGCCCTGGAAATTCTCAGGAAGTCTGAGGATAAAAGAGCAAAGCAAAGACCATGCTCTTTTAAGTGTCAAAGGAACTCACTTCTTACAGTTCCCTGCCACACTTCATTGAGCTCATCCCTCATGTCTGAGCTCATCTTGGCAAAGTCCACAGTCCTTCAACCTGCAAAACCACAGGTACATCTGTATTGGGCATCATCGTGCAATTCCACAGCTGAGCTCTAAAAAAATCAAAGTGTCAAGACTGCAAAGTCAGACACAAAGGACCAGAGAAGATCTCGAGTGACTGTCAAAAGTCCACCTCTCTGCATTGAGGCAGGAGATAAACAGACCAATAAATGCTGCCTACCATACTTCTTAAAGGCTGCTGAGGAAAGAAGATTCCTCAGCATTTTGAGGTGATCAGGTCCGAGTTTTTAGCACTTTTCAAGATATTTGGAAGAAATGGAGACCTGAATCCTCAGTTCAGAGCACAGCAGTTCGGCTGCCAGAATTCTTCATGCCCCAGAGCACACGTCAGGGGAGTGACTGCCTCAAAGCACTAATTCAGTACCCCTCTGCAGCCCAGCCTGGCCAGCTTCAACCACCCTCCCTAAAGGAAAGCCTCCTGCAGAGGTTCAGCCTCCATCACCTCATCCTACTAAAAAGCCCACAACACATACTGTGCCAGGAAAGAATCCCAGTGCAAGGTTCAGCCTCATGTGCCTGGCAGTAAATTCCAGTGGTGACAAGGCTTGTTTGCCGCGGAGCTGAGGCACGGAGCAACTTTAACTTTCCGTGGTTTCATTCCAACAGTCAGGCTCCAAAATTACATTTCTTCATCCCTACAGATGTGCTGATACAGCTGCATTACATGTAACTCTCTGCTCAGGACAACACAACTGTGACAAAACAGGAGTCGTACGGCAATTCAGGCTTGAAAAATGAAAGTGATCACAAAAGATTTGGGGCTTTGATGCCACCAAAAAAAGTGCAACTGATAGTCCACCCTGATCACTGGGGATATAGTACTGGCTACATTATAATAAAACCTTGCCCAAGTTTTCTTTAAATATTACTGCTGAAATCATTCCCACTTAGTGCTGCTGTCCCAATTAGTGATCTCGTCAGATGGCACGATCATTCCCCACCACGGAGAAAACGCCACTGCCTCATTATTTTCAGCAGCAGAGTCAGCCGATGTGGCATATTCTCTTAATGAATTAATTCTCATAACTTACTAACACTTCAAGCTACTATAAACATCTCTTGAAAGCATACCACAATTTTAATCGGTTTCAAACATCAGATGTTTGGTTTGATATTTATGATTGTTCTGACTCTGTTTCATTTAAGGGCTCCTTTAGTCTATGAAAGCAAAGTTAAGAAAGTTAACTGGGACACCCACTGTCAAGTCTCTAATTTAAGGGGAAATTGCCTTTGTTGGTGACTGTCAGATGCTAATAGCTGCTGCTACTATCTTCCCTATGATACCAGGCCAGTGATCTTAGAGAAGTGTCCTTCATCCTATACAAAGCAATGATTGAGTCAACTAATTGAACAACTGTGCCCCTGCAGTTTCTAAAGCAGACATTCCTCTAAGTCCATTTTAACCTACAGGGAAAAAATATTTCTAATAACTGTAGTAAGAACTCAGTGTGGTATTATGAGGAGGCGACCAGGAATTATTTCTTTATAAAGCCTCTTTTATAAGGACTCCCCATCAGCCTTTAATTAGCGTGCCAGCTCCTATTCGGAGGTTTCTGATCACTTATAGCTCAGTTCAACGTTCATGGACAGGAACAAGACAGACTCCCTTGAACTTGGTGGGGTCTATGGGGGGGCTTAGGGCCATGCAGGGAACTCTCTAGTACCAACACAAAGTTAATTGAGTGAGCCTTTGACACCCAGCTCTGGGCATCAGCCTTTGGAAGAGTTTTCCTGCAAAAGATCAAAAGAAAATCTGGACTTCCAGAATTGGGGCTATGTAAATATATCATCTGTACTCAGCAGGTGTAACACTAATTCATCTTTTGCTGTAGAGAAAAGTGAGATGATCTATCAACCTATTCAGTTTGACTATTTACATGTATTTTAAATCTTTGCTTACATAAAACTACAGTGAAGTATTTTAGAACAGAGCATCTGCCAACACACATGCAGTATTCTGCTAAAGGCAGGTGTATGGAAGATCATCAGTTAGCTATGACAGGTGATTTAGTGTGATTCATCTTTCAGGATCATCTCATTCACAAGGAAAATTCAGTGTCATCCCCATCTATAACCTACAAATACCATCTAAATACTTGAAATCGATAACAGGTTAAAGGATGCAGTAGCCAAAATATTCAACTCAAACTCTTTTGGAATAGAACCTGAAAACATCAGTAATCCAGACAGAACCACTAACACAGATTGCCAGGGGCTAATGAACATAGAAAACTCTTTACCCAGCACATAATTTTGCTGTTGCTGGGAGAGCACTACTCAGTCATTTCAGCACAGATCCAAGAAATTTCCTTCTTTTGGTGTTTCTCCTTTTGAGCCAGACAAAAATTCTGACTAAATTAAAAGTTGGGATTCAAAACAATTCAATGGAACGCAAGAGAACAAAGGTCAAAACCTCGATCTCTACCTTGCAGGTGCACATCCAAGAGTACACAGCCAAAGAGGGCCATATGCTTCTGGAAATGACTATCAACCAATCCAGGAGTGAAATACTTGGGGTCTGCTCCCTGTGTCACCTCCTCCATTCCCAAGTCCTACCCAGCCAGAACGACACACCCTGGGCTTTGCTATAATGGCAGCAAACATCACCTAATCTCCAGCAACTCACTGTAAATCAAACCAATCTGAAATAGAACACAGCCACTACCTCTACTTAAAACAAGGGATGATGGATCAATCCACTGGGAGCTACTAAATTTATACAAAATATTTCAAACAGCTATTCCACCTCCATCTTTCCTTTTAAAATACCAAAAAAAAACCCCCAAAAGAGTTAAAAAAAAAAAAGGGGGTGCACGCCCCGGGTTACCAAATCTTTAAAAGGATTTCCTGTGCCCCACAAAACAGGTGGAAGGCTCTAAAGCACAGCCTGGCGATTTAGCCTACACATGCCAGATTCAAGATTTGGCCAAAAGCCTTAAATGAACCAATGTAACAGCTGCCACAAAAGCCGACAACCTCTGATCAATATCTTCCATGTTTAAGGCAGCACAAGCTGCCTCTCTGCAAAACAATCCTAAGCCTGCAAAGAGTAAATAAATTACAATAAATTTAAGAAGCTTGAGTTTTGTTTGGCTTGGGAAACCCAGGCAGAGCCCTTAATTTTTCAACAGCAGCACATCTTTAACACAGAGCAGCAGTGATGAAAGCATTTGAGACACCTGTGAGAGACTAAAAAACACCTCTAAAAAAAATAAGACATTCACCAAGGCTGCAGATACATACGTGTTGCAAAGAACTAATGAAGCTTAAAAATCATTGAAAATGTTAACACAATGAACATGAAAATACGGAGTGCGTTAAAGTCTTTTGCATGACTTAATTCTAGATCTTCTTATTCCTAATTTGACTTTGGTTTTCAGTCTAGATTATAAAGAAGATTTAAAACACAGATATTTTTTTCCCTTCCAATGAAGCCTTCCCATTAATAAAAAGGAAACAAAGAAAATGAAGAAAGTGAGTAGTAAAACTTTTACAACATAAAGTATTTCAGAATCCCAGTGCAGCACAATTGGAATTGTCTAAAGATGCTGAATTATGGGTGGTTGTCATATAAAGTTCAGTCCACAGTATTAGAAATCATATTCTCCAGCAACATGTATATAATTGAGAGATCTTCATAATAACCCTCAGTTTAAAGGCTCATAAAACTGCGCTTTACCCATAATTTGTAAGAGGAAAGAATTCTTAAAGGAAAGTAACATCTTTTTCTCAGAAAGCCTCTGAAGGCAATACACTGTGCATTTTTAAGCAAGCAACCCTAAAAGCTCTCTTTCACAGATTTCGGTTGGGCATTATACTAACCCTCAGTTTAAATAGATAAATCTGTATCTGTAGTACACACAAACCAGAAAGAAAATTAGTATCACACAGAGAGGAACACTCCGTAAGTATGCTGGAAGCAAAGCACGTTACATTTTTTCTGGACTATAAGTACAGAGATTACATTAAGGTAAATATCTTGATGTAACACTGTAACTAACACATAAACAAGGTAGGGCACTCACACACAGAAGATGAAGGTTGTTGCTTTTATGAAACTGCATGAACTACATTTATCCACCTCCCATATATAAGAGGAGAATAATTCTATAAATATTATCAGCTCTTGACACTTTCACTGTGCAGACTCACAAAACTCTCAGTTTCTACCCGACATTCTAAACCGAACTCCTTTCAGTTTGTTATAGTCAACTATAGTTTTGTAAATAAAATTTGTTGTTTTCAAATAAAGCTACTTCAAGCTGTTTCAGGAAGCAAACTAAGTAATAGTAATAATAATAACAACAACGATTTCTATTTGGATTTCAAAACCTGAGAAACACAACCAGCACATGTCAAGCCTAGCGTTTTCCTACCTGGAGCAGGTAAGGACCAGCTCTCAAATGCCACCTTGGGACAGCTCAGACTAGTAATCCCGTTCATGTTTAGATGAGACACCAGCACAAACAAGAACCAAAAAAAAAAAGAAAATCACCCCGTCCTCCTCTGTTATTAGGAACGCCAACAGCAGTGGCTAAGACCCGGTAAGCAAACGAAGGACCAGGAGGACAAGACCAACCCAGCCCTTAGCTAGAGAGAAACAGGCTTAAAAGGAGACTTACTGCCTGCCATGTGACAGGGGGAGGTGTGCTGCCCATTGGGAGTGCTGGAGGTGAGGTCGATGGCCATGCCGCAGTGCTCCCTTTCAGGCGAATAGTCATTGTCACCTGCGAGCACAACACAGGTGCCCCGTAAGTTTTAATCCCCTTCTTCAGAAGAGATGCACAAAGATTAAGAACCACAACCCATTCACTCCCTTTGCCCCTGCCCTTCCCTCCTTTAATGGTGGGATCTTCCAGAGCCTGTAAAATCTGGACTCTCAGTGGCCCCAAGTAAACATCTGGCTGATTTTAAGAGCCCCCTCAAACCTACTATCACAAGTCTTTTGTACACTCCTGTGGCAAACCTTGTCCCAGCTGCCCGGTTTTAAGTAAGTTAGGATTACTTCTCCATTAGCAGACGGAGAATCCAGGCTGGGCAGGGGAAGACCGGAATGGTAATTCACCATACAGACCTTCCCCCACCCCCACTCAAAGCTCTGGGTGAACTGACAGTTAAACAAAGCACTTACACAACCCCCCCCCACACACACAGAAAACAAGAGAAATACATAGGGAAAAGCACAGAAAGTTTTTGGCAGCAGTTTGAATTTCTGGAGATGAACTCTCTCTCATTTCCAAAGTTCATTCACCCTCAGCAAATATTTAAACCTAGAGATACTCACCCATGCACCCATCCCCGTGCATTTCTCAGTCATACAGAGATTTTATATTGAAATGCTACTACTTCAGTGTCAATGCAAACACTGCATACAAGGAAGCTAAACTTTCACGTGTCTGCATTATACAAAGGAGAGTAGGAAAAGTAATTCAGAATAATCAAACAAAATGACTACTTACATGTAATATATCCATCAACAGCCTCTGCTTCCATAGTCAAAGTGCAGTGCTGCAAGGCAGAAAAGTACACCCTCAGAGATGCCTGTCAGTATCAACCATTAAACGATTAAACTTACTTAAAGTTCTAAGTGGTTGCCCATTTTATTGCTGTTGCAACCACTGCTTAGAGAAACACACAAGTGCACTGCATGTGCTCGTTTGCAAATCACTGAACTCTTCCTGTAAATTATGACAGTAGACATGCAGCTGCCTCCTGGGCAAGTGGCACCTGGATCATCCTGGTCTGACCATACCTCTCTCTCTATGCCCCACTCACATTTTTACCTCATCTGAGAGTTTTTCCCTGACTTTCCGCTTGTTTGTTCAAGCTGGGGTGGTAATGCTTTATCAATTATCTGCTCTATCTGTAGCCAGAGCAGACTTTAAGGATATGGATACTACTAACAATTGCTCTTTTCACATGCACTACAAGAGACTCTCTCCTGGTCTGTCCATTCCCCTTGGACAGAGTTGTTCCAGCTTTGTCTCCCACCTCTGTGTGCGCACACACACACACATACACCTGTTCACTCTAACCCTATCTATCTGCCACAGCACAGGGCCAAACATCACATTTCATACTTCCAGATCATGGATTTCGTGGTGTGAAGCAATCTTAAAGTTTCTAGAAGCATTTTGCTGACACAGAACAAGCTATTACTTTCCCGAAACCCAAGTAACTGTATAGAATGACACCCCCTAGCTATCATTTGATATATATTGTGGAGGATTAAAAAAAAAAAAAAAAAAAGGAGAGATCAATAATCATAACTATGTTCTTTTAAGTGGAAAAGTTAAGAATCTGACATGACCAGAGGACAATTTTATTTCCTCTCTCCCTCCATGGCCTCTTTTTTGCCTATAGTTTCAAAACTCTCACTGCACCAGGCAGCTAAATTATTCACAATGAGCCATTTCTGTATTGATCGCCAAGTATATTTAGCCCTGGCTCCTGGAATTTCTCCATTACTTACTGGAAAACAGGCAGCTTCACTTCTTGTCTCCAAAACCACTTCCCTCCCCCTCCCTTAACCCTCTTTCCTTCCCACCACCACCCCCCCCCTCAGCTCCCCGCCTTTCCCCCAATAAATAAATACTTTTCTCTGTGCTCTTCTTTGGTATAAAGCAGATCAAATTCCCAAGGCATTCAACACATAACACTTAAATTTCAACCTGCCCAGCTGCTACCAAACTCTCTTCAATTACTGATTTTCACAACTCTTAAAAAGAAATCTCAGAAAAACACCAAAAAAGTTTTCAGAACAGGTAAGCCACTTCCTCAAGCCCTTCAAAATTACCTTATCTTCCCCCTAGTCCAGGTAGGCAGGCACACACTGAGAAAAAGAAAGAAACATCAGAAGCAACAGGGAAAGATCATCCCAGCCAATGAAGTGGAAGAAAAGAAAGGGGAGGAAGGGAGGAGGAAGAGAAAGGAAGACAAAAAGAAACACAGAAACATCCATAACCTAAATTAAAACACTGGATAATTTTTATTTTTTTATTTTTTCAAGAGGGAGAGGAGGAGGAAGAAGAGAGGGAAAAGAAAAAAGTTTGGTCACCATTTTTAGACCGGTGATGGCAAATGCCAGCTGCTGAGCCTCCCTCTCCACAACGAATGGAGGGAGAGAGTTTCGCTCGAGATGAAGATACAGAAAGATGGAGAAAGTTTTTAAAAATTGTTTTTTAAAGGCGGGGGAAGAAAATGGGGGAAAGAGAGACGGGGAGGGGGAGAGGGATAAGGGACAAAAATCCGCCCCCGGCACTTACAGGTGGGACATGCAGAGCCGGGAAGCCCCGGGATGAGCCGATGGGGAAACTCGCTCAGGAATGGCACATACTTTGAAGGAAGATGAAGGGAGGGGAAAAAAAAAAAAAAAAAAGGGAGGGAGGGGAGGGAGGGAGGGGACGCGAGGACACGCAAA
>VYZQ01028325.1:116975-151186 GCA_013400655.1 Mystacornis crossleyi
CGGCCCCGCGCCGGGCACCCCTCGCACCCCTCCGGCAGCCGCCGCCCGGGACTCCCGCTGGGCGGGCGGAGGTACCGGCGGAGTCATGATTCAGCACTCCTATTTATAACCGGCCGGGGGGCGGCCGGGCTTGTTACTTAATTAAACATGCACGGCCAATATGAGCGGAGTTTCTGCTTAGAGACAGCCCGGGTGCGAGCAAAACCTCTCGTGCCATTCCACCCCGTTCCCGATAAGCTGCTGTGCTGGGAAAAGTGGAAAATCAGCATTATTGTCCTGAGGGAAATCCTCGCTCTGCCCTACAGCCAAGGCTGAAGGAACAGCCCCAAGTATTTCCCACAGCGAGGGGGCATCCCCACACTGAGGGGACACCCACACAGGGCGGAACCATCCCCACAGACCCACTCAGGGGCTTGACCCAAACCCCCTACACTTGTCTGAGGGTGAATGTTTCATGTGCTTCCTCAGAGGAGTTTTCCCTGCTTTCCGCAGCTCCTGGATCGGGTACAACAGCATTGTCCTGCTCTCTTCTCTTTGAACTGCTGGGCGCTGGTGACCCTGGTAATGTCAGCATTAGGCACCAGAGTTCACGGCCCGTTAAGAAGCTGAGGTTTTGTCTATCCATGACATGCATGGACATCATGAAATTTCAATTTGCAAAATTAGGCAAGCACTAGAAAGCATCAGGATTCAGGCTGCCCATACACCCTTGCGCCTTTTGACCCAACAGAACAACTGATGGGAATAATAGAAGAGTTATCCTTGATTTTCATTGGTACTAAAGGAGAGTAACACATGCATTTTGTCACTGAGTTTCAGACATGCACCGATGGAAGTACATCTATCACCATACACCCACATTCTTTGTGTATCAAAGGCTCTAGGTACTGGAAAATTTTGCTTTGAGGCAAAATCTTAACTACAAAATCTTGAACCAAAAGCCTTAACTCTTGCTCTCACTACACACAAACACAATACTGTTGTTAGAGACAAAGTAAACTCCAGGTTTTATTAGCACTGCCACTTCACAGCAAATGAGATTCTGCTTTGTAGAATAGCAGCAGAACCACCCAACCCTGAGAGAGGGAGACAAACCCCACTTTGGAAAAGACACTAAATGATTTAGCCAGCCCAAGACACTGAAGTTAATCGACAGCTCTCTCCCTAGCACCACATATCTGAGCCATTTAGTCATTATGCCACATCTGTGAAGTGGGTTTAACTTTTCTCATTTTGCATAGGAAGGAGGCAGAAAGGTCAGGGGACTGGCCAGAGAGAGCACTCAGAGCTGAGCCTAGAAAGCAGACTTCGTGTTTCCCACGCCTACGCATCAACAACTAGACTTGGCTTGCCTACACCAGAAAATAGACTGGCATAGCTGGAGCTGGGTAATTATACCGTAACAGTTTATGCCGGAATAACTCTCCTTGCGGACATTCTACTCCAGATGGAAAGTGACTTCCCGAAAGTTGTCCAAATGAATTCGCTCAACAGCACACACTTTGAGTTTTGTCTTTCCCCTCCACTCCCCTTCCCCTCTCCATTTTGGGGGGTCAAAATTCCTGAGATGTGGGTCTCGGCAGCATTTTAAAGCCTTTGATCACTTTTACAGACCATTAAAAGCAGGGACAAATGCAAAACATGTCATTGAAATGCTACAAGTCTTGTTGTCAAGATTTTTATGGTGCTTTTCATCAAAATGTTGAAAACTGAAAGCTTCCAGCTGGCTCTCCTTACAGGTAATAACTTAATAGCTAACAGCTTTTCTCCCAAAGCTGCTGGAACCTGCTTGAGCCATGGAAGCTGATGGGAAAAGCCAGACCCATCCTCTACAGTAAATATTTTCTGATTTTTTTAATCCTGCTGCTCCATAAGCTTTCAAAACCAAATGAAGCTGTGAAAACAAAGAGGAGTGACCAAGGGAAAAGTAAGGGGCAGGGAATAAAGTGACAGGACTTGGCTTTGTAAATCAGCTTGCTAACTCCAAGGGCTGCAGAGATGAGAACATCCTCAGTACAGCAACATGGGGCTGAATCACTGGTTTCAAGGCAGAACTTGGCTCCGGGCTGTAGCAAGAGCTCCACAGTGATTTACATTGACTAACTCAGCAGAGCTGCTGTGATGATCTTGAGGGCCAAGTGATGGCTTGGGGATCAAGAGAGCAGGATTCACATCCAACAACGACCAGAGGTCCTCCGCATGATTTTGGCCAAGCCATTATTGCCTTGTGTTTCAGTTTTGCATTTCTAAAACTCAGCAATTAACGCAATGAGAGCTTTTCTTCTGCTGAGCAGTGTCCCAAGAGCAGTTCTCAGCTTTGCCAGGGAGCTCTGCCACATTACAGAGGTCACTCTGGCACACCTCTGAAGGAGCCATTCCCGGAGCTCTTGGGAGCCCCTTTCCATTGCCATCCACAGGACCTCAGCCCTGCCTGCCCTGGGACAGTGTTCTGCCACACAAGTCTGGCTGTCACTGGGATTACAGGCTGTGCCAACAGCCACTTACTCAAGAGCTGTGATGTCCTCCTTGGCACTTGCTCAGTCTCCCTGAGCCTTAGTTCCCCTCCTGTATGCCGGAGATAACAGCTCCCTGGTCTCACAGGAGAGTTTAATTTCTCATCATTTGACAGCAATATGCTTTGATAGGTTTGATGGGCTCAGCCTGTTTTCAGCTAAACATTTAAACATTTAACCCATATATATGTGTGTATATGCACATGCACATGTGTGAGAATTATTATTCAAAACCACCATCATGCTTTTTATGTAGATTATGGTTTCAATTTTCTAATTCCCCTTTTTTATATGCCTGTATAAGGCCAAGGTGCTCAGGAGTTCATTCCCCAAACCTTCTATTGGGTATTCACATGAATAATAGCTCAGCACAGCATAAGCTCCAGACTTACATATACTTAGCAAATTAAAAAAGACTTATGTGCCACACTGTTGCCTTGGACAGCAACTGAGCACGGCGGAGCAGCAGAGCCCTGCACTGGCTCTCTTGCTGTTAGACTGAGCGCTCTCTTCCCTTCCCACAGAAGGGGCACTTTGAAGACAACCTGGATCCAGTCCCAATATACTTTGAAGAGGACAAATACAGACCTTTCATTACTTAACTGTGCATTGGGCAATCTGAAAACCATATAAGCACTAATCTATTCGTTATTCCATCTCCTCCTCATCCCTACAATGAAGCACTATTTTATGCTTATATGTATCAATAAACAGACCTATAAAGAAAATAATGAACACCCTTGAATACCTTCAGAGCATACTCTATTAATTTTAAAAGCGATGCAACATACTATACCCCTTGTATTTCACACACACAAAAAAAAAGCCTATAGATCAATTCCTTTTAAAACAGTTGGTATTTTCAGGACATGCAGATGTAATTTTTGGAGAGACATAATACTCATAATAGCTCAAAGGCCGCAGAAACTGTAGATCTGTGTCTGTTACTGTAGTTGTACAGGCATTCATTGTACAGAGAGCAGTTGAAAAGGCAGAGTATGTAATCTGAATACTAAATTTGTGAATAGTTTCTCACTTGGGCTGGTTAGGCTTTTCAAGTGCAGCGGATGCTTTGTGGGGGACTTTGTAAAACATTCTGCTAATATATCACATGGTTGCTGTATTTTCTTCTCTTATCTTTACTGTCAGAGCTTTATTCATGAAGACACAATATTTGATTCTTAAAAGGGCACCAGCTCCTGCTCTGTGCTCTCTACCTGAATTCAGTGTACTCTGTGTGAGACTATTTTCACAATAAATACTTCTTCCTTTCTCTATAAAGTGGACAACTTTAGGTGTATATAACCCAGACATATACAAGAAGCAGATCTTTTCCCTCATCCCCCACATATTCCAATTGCTATATCCAAGTTACTTGGAAAATAGTATTATATTTTCTTTTTTATCATCCACAGTAGAAGTGCACAGATTTTGTCTTTTATTATAGAGCTATAAATGTATACGGATATTTCATTTATGAGGAAGGGAAATTCCAAAGTGTCCTAACAAAATTTAATTATGACACAAGCTACTAACAGAGAATCCTTAAGCCTGGGATCATTTTTATTCGCTGCTTGTACAGCACCTAGCACAATGAGGATTTATGCATGACCTAGCTTCCCACTTAGTACTTCAACAAAAATAAGAATTAACTCTTGCTCTGCTTATGGCTGGAAAACACAGTACCAACAGAGTTATATACATCCGATACTGCACAGAGAACACCACAGAATTATGAAGCTCATGAAGCAGCCAGTACAGAAGTGTGCTGGATCTATTTAAATTACTGGAGCTGCTGGAGGTATTTAGGCAGATAGACAGTTGTTACTCAAGCTAAAATTTGGCAAAATTACAGGTGTCAATTATGTTGGGTATTGCAAAGTACCAGGGAACATTCAGTGACAAACAACCAGGCTCACAGCTTTGCAACAGCTGAAAATTTGGTGGGAATGGAGTTCTTCCACTTGTCTATGACAGGATTACCATGAAGGTTGAATATTGAAAGGTCAAAAGTTGCCATTTGGGTTTGGAAGGGCTTCTACAGCACAGAAGACTTCTACCAAATTAGGCTGTGAACACTGTGGGAGCAAGTCTTGTAAGGCTTCCAGCACTGACCTGCTGGGTTCAGCCTGCTCTATTCACGCTGGGTGAAATACAGACTAGATACTGCAACCCAATGCATACATTTCTGTACTTGAAAAGAGTTTCTACTACAGCTTTAAAGCTTGGCAAAGAATTGAGGAATAAGGACACTTTCTCATTGAATCCAGCCTGCCTGTAAGTGCACAGCACTGGCCAGTGGCTTCCCGGGGCCCAGGAGCCAGAGGGGTGCCCCAGGCCAGCCTGGCAGGAGCTTCAGCAACCCAGGGTCCATCCCACAGCCCCCAGGCCAGAGATGATGGCCAGTCTAATCAAGAACCCTGATCTTCAGGTGAAGCTAATGGCAATGAGGCAGCTCAGAGGTCAAGCCAAGAAGTCAGTCTGCAGGTCAGGATCAGCATGGTCCATGGCTCGCCAGGGGCACAGCTATGGCCATGCAGGAGACCAGCCCTCCTCAAACAAAGCCCAAACTCTGGGGCTGATCCTAAGTGAGCTCCTGACCCATGGTAGGAGCATAGGCGAAGGCCCTAGCTGAGGCTGATCAGAGTCGTTTAGGTCTGTTAGTGCCAACCCAACCTGAACTCTGAACAATATGGAACAAGGAAAGTAATAGTTGACCTTACCATGAAGTGAGGTAGCCTCATTGACTGTCCACACTCTTGCTTCCAAGAGCTGGTACAAAATCACTGAGTTGTTTAGGTTGCAAGAGACCTCTAAGATCACTGGGTCCAACTGTTGCCCCAGCACTGCCAGGCCCACCACCAATGCACGTCCCCAAGTGCCACACCTCCACTAGTTAGGTGTCCCCCTCCTCCTTTGCTGGAAGAGCAGTGCTGCGCATGAAGGGTGTAACTGGTGTGTTGAGCTCACATCACACCTTACTTTGCAGGGGCTTGCAGATCTCCCTGCAAGTCAAACAGGCTGTTTTCCCTGATTATACTTGGGTGGTTGCAGGGCCTTTCTTCAAAGCACCTGAAGGATGTCCTGTTTAGTCATTTCAGTCCTCACTCACCACATTTCCAAAAACAACACCAGCTCTGTTCAGTGTGCATAGCTACAGAGAAGTCGGCACAAATCTACGGGAACGTACTTTACCCTCATTGGTTCGTGTTCCTCTTCCTTCTCTGCTTTTCCAGTATCAAGCCAGTGCTTGTAGAGAGCCAGGAAGAGGCTGGGTCGTTAAAACTGGTTTCTGTAGATGTCAGGGACTGAAGAGGGAAAGCATCTTACAGCCTCACAAGAAGTCCTGCAGGTGTGTGGCTCTGCAACACGACTTGATCCAGGGAGTAGGCGCAGCAGTCCCAGGTCAGGGATTAGCCAGTGCCCTCCGAGCTGTTCAGCACCGGGCATGGACTCAGAGGGAGCAGGTGCAGTGTGAAGGATCACATCTGCCGTGAGCACCAGGAATGAAAAGCTGTCATACAAACCAGTTTTTAGATCCTTGCAGAAACGTTGTGTCATGAGTCTCAGGTTAAGTCAGAGCATAAAATAGTCTGAGAAAACAAAAATGCCCAGCCCTCCACCTCCAGAAGCAGCACAGCTGAGCCAAAGGCTGACACTGTCATCTTAGAGGTGAAGGACAGCCTGGGGCCTAGGCTTGTGGGTGACTGGCTTTCCATGCCTTGCTTTGGAGGAGGACATTAATTTCCCCCTCCATTTACAAAGGCTATTCTGCCATAGGCACCTTGCTAAGCCTCCTACTCCTCATCTGCTTCTAGAGTCCATGGAAAAGACTGATGTGTCCATTTTGCAGCTCCAAGCACCAAAATTGGATTCCTGCTTGTAGTCACTCTCCAGAGGAGCATTTCTTTCTCCAGTGACTACAGAGGGAGGCTGCAGATACCAGCTGGCTAAATTAGTTCCTTACAGTGGGTGAATATCCCTGTCCATACTTCTGTTCTTCACTGAGAAAATAAAGCTGGTGATACTGCTTCTCCTCTGTCAACTGTGTTGAGAATCAGCAACACCTCAGGGGCAGGGGCAGGGACTTGGACGCAGCTGTGATGGAGCCATGCCAGTGGGTAAGAGGGACATTTTAAAAAGGGATTTACAGGCCTCCTTTGTGCCCGTAAGCAAAGTGTCATCCTAGAAGTGTCCTGGGGCTTGATTATGAAAAGAGACACCTGAAATTAACTGGCCACATAATCAGCTTTAAAGCAGAGCTAGTTTAACTTTGATTAACCGCAAATAACAATTTAGATCATAAAAATAAAACATTAGCATCTTTTTATGCTCCTCTTAGCACTGCATGAAACAATGTGTGACCACAGCCTTTTAAAGCTGTATGTTAATTTTTATTGCAAAGCTTTGCTCTGTCTCGCCCCAGTAGCAGAGCTGATGGAGTGCTCCACAGCCCTTTTTAGGACACTGATTCTTTAAGTGGTATAAGACCTCTTCATTTTCCAAAATTTATTTATTATTCTTATTTTACTTCAGGAAAGGAATAACATTTCTCTATATCCAGACATTACCCACACATAACTGTGCAAGCAAAGCAAACATAACTTCATTCTTGTGGTTTGAAAATGCCTCCTTTTTCCTGTTTATTTTTTTGTTTTTAAGAGGGGAGCGTTTCTATTTTTTAGCTCTCCTTTGGGGATTTAAATCAATGAACACATCACTTGGTCTCTATACTAAAGAGACAATCTTTTGCTCCCGGCTACATATGTGATTTTTTCTTCTGGAATGTGGAAAAAGAAATGTTTCTTTCTATTTATTAGTAACTTAAGGGATTCTTCCAAATAAAATTTTGGGTGGTGGAATGATAGCTAAAGAAGACATTTTTTTATCAGGTGTCTTTTCTTCAATGCACAGGCCTGAGCTTATACCACTAACATGAACAGATTTCTCCTACTGACCTCAGCTAAAAAGACTCCATCTAAAGTCTACAAAAGTAAAAAATAAAAGATTCAGATTCTCAGCATTATGAACAAGGACACAAATAGAAAAACTTTTTCAGATATTATCATCATCTTTGTTTTCGAAATTATTCTCCTCATTGCTTTTGCAGGTTTATTGCATCCATACACTACTAAAGAGTTTTATTCTCAGAACAAGACTTCCTCATGCCAGACACTCACAGAGTGGATTATGAAGTCCTATAGAAGCCCGGGGTCTCAGCTTAATTCTTGCATTACAAAGACAAATGCTTTTCCTAGTGGCCTGCTGCTGGTTTGTTGGGCTGGTTTTTAATTCAACAAAGGTATAATTTTACATTCAGCTCTGAAGTTTTGTTAAAAATAGCTGTTGAAAAAGATCCTTAAAATCAGACAGTGTTTTCTATGGAAATTTTATCCAAACTAGCCATAGGTCCTTAATGTTGAATTGATCTTTAAGTGATTTCTGCACTATACTGAGTTGGCTTAATTGGCTGCCAACAAAATCACAGCCCTCCAGTGAGGTTATCCAAGAAGGCTTATGTGAGACTTCTGCACGTTTACACATATGACCCTTTAAAATTAAGCATTTGTCTGGCTGTAGGTGGTGGCTGCCTCTTTTGTAAGACAAAAGAGCTCTGTTGAAAACCCTCATTTAGTTGTCATTGCCCTAAAATCAGAGATACCGAAAGAGGAAAACTGACTTGTCTAAGAATCACTGTCTGTGACTGCACTTAAGGTAGACAGAGCTATGAAAAAACAGAATGCCAAGCTGTGGGGCTGACCCCACACTTCTCCATGGGAATGGTTTTTACCACTGCCTCCTTTAAAAGGTGGTTTCTTACTTTAGATGAGGGACGCTCCATCAGCTGCTTCATAGAGCAAAACTGACACCCACTGGCCACACCCAGTACTTGAAACATTTTGAGCTACCGAGCAGTCCTGGCTTCAGGGCAGAGCAGGACAAAGGAGAGGTGGAACGGCCTTCCGGCTCATCTCATCCCTTCTTCCTTACAGTGCATGACCTCAGCTTTGTCAGTGGTAGCCCCCAAACCCCACTGCCACAAAGTGGGAAGACACATGATGGTATGCCTGGGCTCCCTTTGGCTCCTTAGCAAATCAGTCGTAAAAACTCCTTTTACCTGACAAATGTCAGGGCTCCAATCCCATTCTGCTCGAAGCTGGACCAGCTTAACTGACCACATTTTTCCCTGAAATACAAGCAGATGTTTCATTTGATCAGTCTCAGACTTGCTGTGCCCACGGTCCACCACACTTCCCTGCATCAGCTCTTTGCAAGCACTCATCCATGTGCTGGTGGCCACTTAGCCAGACTTGCTCAGTTCTGCTCTGGCACAGGTCTGTCTCTGATGCATCCCAAATTTCTCCGCAGAACCCTCTCTCCTCCTCACACTCCAGTCACTGGAGTGTTATTATCAAGGCTCCCAAGGAATGTTTCCTACCAAGTGCTGTCACCTGTGTGTTGTGTGAGGAAGTGTCTTCTCCTGCCCCCCTGTCACAACACAGGCCAGAATTGCACTGCCATTTACACATCTATTTTTCAATTGCATCCCATGTTCGTATCTGATTTGCTATCCACTTAGGCGCTTCCAATGGGATTGCCTTTTAAGTAGCTCCTTCCTACCAAATATCTTTGTTTTAGATTATATTTATCTTTTCATGGAGAACTTCAATTTTCCCCAAGATTCAATCTAATTCTTATTTCCTCCTCCTGTCATATATCATCATGTTCTACTCTCTGCTATTACTCCTTGCTCTCATCTGGGCTCTGAAACTCTTCCCCACTCTCTTATATGTTACTGATTTCATACAGTACATATCCTACATGGAACATGTCACTGAGCTGAAGGGTACATTATTATATTTTATGTAACCAGCGCAGCTTTTATGCCTGCATGATCAATTTGCACTTTAGCTATTTTAAACATCCTGGTAGTACATTATTCAAAATTAAAGCACAGTATCTCGACAGCACTGTCCTGTTTCTTATCGCAGCTTCCAGACAGTGTAGAGTAACTCACAGCGTTAAACAGGGAAGAGGGGTTTTTAACACTGAGCAGCTTCATCCATGCACACTCTTCCTGCCTGTGCCAGAGTTGGATCAGCCTCAAGGGAAAAAGGAAACTGGGGTAAACTGTGCTCTCTCTTTCTGAACACTTTCAGATCATCCCAAGCTACCTTAATATTTTAATTTTTTTAAAATCCCCCACAGAAATTAATACTCTGACTTGATTTTACAGTTCTCCTTTTAGCTTGTAACTTCTCCAGGCAAGCAAAACAACCCCATACATTGTCTTAGAGCAACTGGATGAAGTTACAAGTTTATTTGATGATGGTTCATAGTGGGATAATTAATAAGTTGAAGGCAACATCTGACAGCTACCTCTCTAAGCGAGAGGCACAGTGTTGCTCTGTATTTCCCTAGTGCTATATATATCCACTTCAGCTTCAACAAATTCCTCTCGACCGCAGCCTGACTTCAGGACAGGCGTGGAGGCTGGGAGTCCTTAGGGAGAGCACAAACATCCCGGACAGTGCCATCAGGGGGAGCTGCCCAAAGACTTTTGGGACACTCATTGCCACATATCCAGCATCACTGTTAAAAGGGAGGAAGATCCCACCCGGACTTCCCAAGTCCAGGGTCTGAAGCATTAACCTGTCACAGAAATCCCTGAGGGACAAGCAAGACACAACTCCTTGGCCCAGGGCTGTGTGGTGCCCTTTGTGAGCATGCAGAGGTGCCCTGCCTGCCCCGGAATTTGGGAGCAGTGAGGAAGGAGTGGAAGGGAAGGTCCCATCCAAGCACAGATATAGCAGGAAGGGTTGCCGGCTTCAGCCGAGTTATTACAGAAAGTGCCAACCTGTCCCTCGCAGTACAAATATTCCTTATCGCGTCTCACTTCAGTTTCTGGTCTTGCCTGAATTACAGTTTCTCCCAAACTGCAGCGTGCAGCCTCATGGCCAGAGGTTGAGATGGTTCCTTGGAGAACAAGGTGCCCGTTTGGTGGGGAGCACCTCTTCACCCGTTCATCCCCCAACGTCACCATTGCCCAGGGGTGGCAGCCACTGGTGGGACAGAGGGGATGCCCTGTAGCTGCCCTGGGGGGAGCTGGGCCCCCTGTGCTCCATCCAGGGAGGGGGTTACACTTCACACCAAACGGCAGCAGCAGACACGGCCCCCCTGCCTTCTTCCTGCAGCAATAACACATTAAAATAATACCAAGCTGCCATATAAATGGCTGCCAGCAACGCATCATTTATTGATTTTCCTTGCTTAAAGCTTAGCCGTGATTTCAAGCATGCAAAAATGCGTAACATCAGAACGATTTGTCCGTAAATTGCTCTTTATGTTAAACAGGGAAGGGGCAAAAAAGATGTTCAATAATGAGTCCCAGGATTTTCAGGCTATATCTTAAGGTAATCATGGGGTTGTGAGAATACAGGTAAGTCCCCACCCTGATTCATGCCCACACAAATGATGCGCTTTCTCTGCTGACTTCTGTTTGAAAATTCTTTTCCTTATTCAGACTAGATTTGTCTCTATACAGTGGGATTCCTGGGGGAGATAATTGTTTATATAGATGAACCTCATGCTGTTCAGCTTTCAAATTTCACTTCTCAAAGCAATTTCTGAAAAAGGACCCACCCCATCACCCTCTTGAGTATTTGCTTATTCAAAGTCCACAAAGAGGGATAATTTCCTCCACTTGGGACATGCACATGGGAGCCCTCAGCAAACTGACATTGACACATCTGAAGGTTCGGATGCTGAGAAGTCCCTCAGAGAGGGACAACATGGAGACCATCCAAAGTCACCTATCCATGTATTTCACTGGGATCATACCTGCATGGAAACAGTCCCCAGCCAGTCAGTGCTGCTGGGTAAAGACTAACCCATATCCCACATCCCATGGGTTACTGTGTGTTTATATGCACTCATATGCTGGCTGGGGGTTCAGCCCTGCTGACTTCCCGTACCTTTACTATGACAGCTCAAAATCTACACAGAGATGCAGACATCCAGTACAATCCAGATACTTTCTATAAGTGATATGAATTCAGAGAGAAAATGCCAGGAGCCAGTGTTAACAGTGTTTTTAATGCAATCTTGTTTATAGACTCACAAGCAGAATTTCCATCATTTTACCATCTTTGTCTCTGTTCTGAGACAAAGGCTTGTCTTTTAGTTTGATAACTAACTACTGCAGATGTGGCTGGGGTTTTTGTCCTGTTCTTTCAGAGTTCCTTTCGATGGCATGAAATACATAGACTTTTTCCTTTCAATTTTCCTGTTTAGGTCTCAATTCAACAGAGTACTTAAACCAATATCTTCATTTGAATTTCACCCTTTTTTTCATCCAGAAGTTGAATGACCTCCATAAGTGCCTCCTCCAGCTTAAATTAACCTTCCCACACATATTAATAGTTACAGTACTTAGAATTTCCTGCAAGAGTCTCCCATGACCATCACAGAACAGAAGGGCTGAAAGCTGTTATAATCCACATATACAAGAAGCAAGGACAGGGAAGAAAGAGCAATATAAAGTGAAGAAAAGGGCCGGTTTCCAGTGGTCTAAGAATTTTTTGTAGTATCACAGCTATCAGGAAGAGACTTCAAGGGAAACTGCACTCATCCCAATTTTTCGCTCATCATAAATTTTTAAAATCCACCACCAATTTTCAATCTTGCAATGACTCTTGTGTTTTGGGTGGTTTAATATTGTTTTTAAAGGTTATTAGAAAAATAAATACACTGATCAAAGGGTTTTCTGGAATTGCAACTCGAGTTCTACCTTTTCATTAATAATGGGAGCACAGAGCCGAGGTGCAGCGAGCACGTGGCTGGGCTATTTATTGCTTTTCTCTGGGGCACCATTTATCTTACAACAACTCCAGTTTACTTTTGGAAACATGTCTTGAGTCTAACACTTGCACAGGCACATTTTGAAAGCTGGCTCTGATAATTTATGTACTTTATGTTAGGCAGCTTCCAGAACCTGTGTTATTTTTAAAGCTTCTTTTTCCACAACGATGTTCCCCATTTTCACTAAAACAAAGCAAGGGGAACAAAAAGCCCACCTGCAACAGACCTAAAAGAAAACCTGTGTAGATGGAGAATAAAATTTCAATCACATCGCTCTCCACATTAGTCCTTTTGGGCCACAGCTTACTCCACTAAGATCAAAAAAAAGGGAAAAGTTAGGATTTAGTATGAACTACTATAAATTTGTCACAATCATTAGTCCAGAGTAGGAGAAACAGAAGAAAACCAACCAGCTCTGCAAGTTCACTGTAGTGAAGGCATGTCCTTTACAATATACCTTGACAGATAGAAAAATGTGCAATTTGGTAGAATCTTTCCATCAAAACCCCGACTGTTGGGTTTTTTCCTCCATTTTCATTTCTGCCAGTCAAACTTGAAAAATGTCCACCTGAACTAAAGTTTGCTACTTTTGGAAACATATTTCATGATTTGGGGTCTTCAGTGTTCTCAAGGAAAAAACCCAGGTTGGTGAATGGTGATTAGTGAAGTGCCTTTTTATTAAATTCAAATTTTATATTAAAAGATTACTAAAAATTTTCAGCTAGTTATAATCTTTAGTCTTGCTGTTAATCCATAGCTGCAGGCATGGCAACAGAGGGACATGAGAGGGACAGAAACAAGAAGTACCCAGCTAAAGCTCTGTGAAAGGAGAACACGTGGAGAATAACTAAGGAATAATATTATTTGCTCCTCCTATCAAGTTTCCAACAATCAGTGCTTTTTTAACCACAGTATTTACCAAATGAAATCAAGGCTACTCACAAACACCAGCGTGTTCCAGATAATTTTTTCTCTCTGTATTTTACACCCCCCACACAAACTCAAGTTCTCATGGCTGAGCATGAGCCGTTCCCAACAAGTGGCCCTTATACACAAGGAATTATCATATTTCTGGCCTTTATTTTGTTTGCCTACCTATGCGTATTTGTTTTAGGGTGCTGTAAGCCAATTTTGGCACGGCAAAAGCCACCTTATCATGCTTTGATAACAGGCCAGGTTATTATTTTGTGTAATATCAGCTACTTCTCAGCAAGGGGATACACCTTAACATTTACACACATACACCTTGGGGAGGTTGGTTACCCAAAATTAGCGATGGATATTTTTAGGTGTGCTTTTGTGAAGGACCAGGAGCAAATGATGAACTGAAGAAGTTGCCTGTGCAGTTGCATGTGTTTGCAGGGGATCTCTTGGAACCCACCCAGGGCAAAACACATTCCACATCTTTCCACTACACCTCAGCTCCCAGTGCTCTCAAGATCCCCCTGTGTATGGCATCAATGCTTCCCAAGCTCTTCACCATCCTCAAAACCCCCAAGCAGGGTCCCAAGCCCCTCTCTCAAACCTGGGGAGGCATGGGATGCCTGCCCTCTTCCCCAGCCTGCAAACTTTCCCCAGAAAAGGTTACAGAGCCAGCAAGCGAGGGGTAATTTACACAACAACCCCCAAAACTTTCCACCACACTTGAACTTTCTGTTCTCTGTGGTAAAAGGCAGACGAGTTTGATGTCTATTATCAGTTTTTCCAATTGTCATTGCAGACTGATTGTAACTGCCACGGCGGCACAGCACTGTACAGCTGCTCTTTGAAAGCACCGGGGGTGGCAGTTGGGCAGCATTGGTGCTGCTCATGGAGTCACAGAAATTAACAGCCCCTCGCTTCAGTTACACAATGAAACAATTGTTTAAAAGTCACCCCAGAACACACCAGAAAGGGTTTAAATAGTAGGGGGAAAAATAGAGAAGTCATAAAGATCAGGGCAGCATTTCAGCACCTCACTTTGGGCGTGGTGAAGTTTAAATCCGGGGGAAAATCCCACTGATGGGAATGAAGCAAGACATGCCCAGGCTACACATTGTCCTGGTGATGAGGATGGAGAAGCACGGTCCACTGAGGCTCTGGACTAGAGACACCTGAGCTACTTGGGTTCCCTTTTGTTCTCCATTTGTCCACCATAAAGCCTGTTTTTCTCTTTTTTTTATTCACACAGCATTCTGTTTCATTAAATGTTTATGACCCTATTACAGGATACAGTTTTAGATTACTGTAATAAAAGGGAGTTGATAAAACTTCATTATCCGTGGTGGCAGAGAAGGAATAAAATCTTACACCTTCAAGTTTGTCCATAACATTGGCTGTAATAACCTTTTTAAAAGCCAAAATGTGCACACACACATACGAAAAAACCCTGAAAACCCAAATTCCCTGTTGCTGAATTCAGCATCAGAACATCACCACTGGAAAGTGGCATATCAAGCATAACTTTACTAAAGCCACCATTTCTTTGTCATTGCATTTATTATTTCGGGGTAACACCTTTTTGTTTCCTGTGTTACTAGGGTGGGAAGTGTATGGTGAGTAAAGTACAGGAACATCATCTCAGCAAGGACAAGCCTGAGTTGGGGTGTGGATCTCAGAAATTCCTGCAGTCTTTTCCTTTAAAAAATAAATTGCTGATACTTTAATCATTTATCAGAAGGAAGAGAACGTTTGTTTCAAAGGCACAGAACGAGGGTTTTAAAATTAAACTCTGCTCATTTTCAGCTTCTGAGGGAATGCAGAAGTATCAAGGATTTTAAGATCTGCAGGGATGTTTTAGTTCCTTTATGTTCTGCAGGTTAAAAAAATAAATAAATCTCTTTTCCTCCCTCTTGCCAGGTGTGCAATAAGGGACATTCTGATAAAACCCAGTCTTCAGATTATAGTTTTATATTAAAAAAAAATAAAATACACCAATGCAAAAATGCTGTATTACCAGCTCCTAGAAAAGACTCCCTATTACCCCTCCCATGGCATTGTAAGAGTCTCATTTTGTTTAGAAGATGAGTTTGACTGGGCCATGCAGCACTGACGCTGAATCATCTACTGCTGGACCAAAGTACAAGCTCCCCATGGGATGTACTGCACATCCCCACTGTCTGGGCAAGGCCATGTGGAAGGGGTCTGAGATGCACAGCCCAAAATTCCTGTGGGATTCAGGCTCCAACATCCCAAGGAAGAGTTTGAGTGCTGCAGCATCAAAGGGGCACAACCAAGGGCAGGGAGAGGGAGGAGGGAATTGTGCTGCCAGGGTTTGGGAAAGGTTCCTGCAGGAGAACTGGCTGTGTCACATCCTGCAGGATGTTTGCCCAACACCAATCTGGAGGAGCATTTGGGCACGAAAAACAGATCTTAGGGTGTAGTAATGCACAAATAGTTAGTTTTGCATGGCACTGAATGATATTATTTCTGTATGAACACTATCCCCTGCCCAGACCTCTCCCCAGATCAGGCCCCTGCTTTTTCCCAGTCACGTAATCAAACCCGGCCCTCGTCCGCTCCCCCGCACCTCTCGGGTTATAAAAAACCACAGAAAACCCCCCTCGGGGGGCTCTTTCCTGTCGGCGATGATCCAATAAACACCTACAAGAATCCTGCCCAGGAGAGAGCGTCCGCAGCCCTTTGTCTTTGTTCTTATAACTCCCCGTTCCCCCGGGGTTCGCAGCTAGCCGGATCCAGACCCCTCCAGGAATGGAGGCAGCTATTATCGAGGGTCCTTCGAAAGCAGAGGGCTGGGTGAGTTACCAGTTACCCCAGCAGTCGGGGCCAGCCAGCCTGGCTGCAGAGGACAGCACAGAAACAGGTGCTGGCTGCACGGCCTGCCCTGCTCCAGCTGCACACCTGTCACCCTGCTCCCCCCGTCACCCTCTTCGAGCCGCTGTGCATTTATTGCACTTCCTTCATTTCTCACTCTGTCTTCCCAAAAAAGCTTTCTCTGCAAGGAAGTGCCACCTCTATTTGAGCCAACTCCACCTGGCAGCTGTGGCTCCAGATGTGCTCGTGGGGCGCAGACCTCATCTGCGGCTGCCTCCCCTCTCCCCACCTGCTCCCAGTCGCGAAAACCGAGGGTGCTGCTTGTTCTAACAGTGGTTACCCCTCTGTCAAACGTGGTCAAAATGCTGCCAGGGCACCCAGGTGGGTGGGAGCTGGGGGAGAGAGGGAAAGGGAGATGCCACATGGCTGGGGTGTCCCCTGGGCCCTTCCTGTGGGCAGAGCGAGGAAGCCAAGCCACAAGAGAGAGAGGCAGATGTGCAGGAGAGGAGATCCACAGGGCAGGAGGAGGTGCTGGGTGGGAAAAGCTGCACTGAAGGAACTGGGTCTATATCCAAGACAGGCAGAAGGAGCACACAGCTACTTCCTTGCTCGTGGCACCACGGCCTGCGTGCAGGCACTGGGAGAGCTTCAGCCTCATCTCCTCTGCAGCGTGCCAGGGGAATGGGGTTCTCTACCTGAGAGAGCTATCCTAGATTTAGTGGTGGTTTGATTGTGTTTGGAGAAGTGCTGTCAGCATCAGGGCTGGGAGGGCTGGTTCTCCCTGAACGCACCTGAAGATCCATCTTCAGTTTGTGGCCCTGGCTACCCTTCCAGTTGGGGCTCTTGGCACACACCACACTCGGCCTTCCAGCTGGAAGCACAAGGGCTAGAAAAAGCTCTCATTTCAAACCCTCTTCATATAAGTAAAATGCTTGATACTTGGGAAAACCAGGAACTTCCCCGCTGTCCCATATTATCTTTTTAGAAGTTGCAAGGGAAACTTGGAACATTCCTGATCTTGAAAGGCCCAATAACCAAGTTCTTGTATTAAAAAAGCCCTGTTACACACACAGGATCACAGATGTGCAAAGCTTAGACACAGGATCAGGTATGTGCCGGAGTCAGCAGCCCTGTCCCGTAAAACCAGAGCAGGGCCAGGGTTTGGCTCTCCCAACCACTACAGGTGCGGGTGTCCCACTGGGGCTCCTGGTGCTAGAAACACAGCAAGGCTGGATTTCACCAAGACTTTTGTTCCTACTCATGAAAATGATCAGGAGGTGGAAAGAGGAGGCGGGGGGGAGAAGGGAGATGTTTAAATAGTCTTTGAGAAAGACCTGTTTTCTGAAAGGGGAAACAACCAACTTGTGGTTGCTTCTTGATGGCTTTGTGCAGCCATCTCCTGCCCAGTAGGAAACTAACCTCAGGTACACTTGGTACATCAAAATAAAATTTCAGTTCAATGTCTTGGATGGAAACTGCTCGACATGAAAGAGGCAGTTTCACATAGCTGTCATAAGGATTTGGGGTTTCTGCCCACATGCAAGAGAGTGGAAAGCTACTTTTAAAGACGTTGGAGCAGCCCCATTTGATACATGCTTGTGGGATGGACTGTGCCTCCCGGGGTTTGAATAAGGTTTTAACTTAGCATGACTTGAGCCCTGGGGGTGGTTAGGTGAGTATCTGCCAAGGCTCCTCAAAGGTAGAAGTGAAGCTGGCGCCTATTAGTCAGAAACCACCACAAAGCCGAGCAGCCGGAGGATGCTGGAGCCCTGCGTGTTCTATTTAACACCTGCCAGCTCTCAGCGCAACTGTATCCTATGAGGCTGTTTCCACTTGCACTTGTGGTTAGCAAAACCAAACCCCAAACCTTCAGCAATTAATACTTTTACTCCAAGGTTTCTGCTGCAGAAGACTGTCCTTGCACGTCCGAACCTCTGTGAGGGAAAATGAGTGCTGGAGTAGGCTGAATGCTTCAACTGTATGGGGTTTCTTTGAGGCTTTGCTTTCAGGAAAGCCAGATGTGGCTCAGCAATTGGGAGAAGGAGATCAGGGAGATGAAAAGATGGCATAAGAAAAGGAGACTGCTGAGAATTCATGGCCTGTGCAGAGTAAAAAATCTTTCTGGATACTCAAATTCCTTTGAAAATCCACAGCCATGGGGATAAAGCAGAGAAGTGTCTTCTTTTTAGCTTCTTTTAAAATACCCTCCAGCCAGTGATCATTTAAAGAGGGGTTAAGGAGGAGGATTAATCCACCTTCCCCTAAAGCAGCTTCTTGCCCGAAGCCCTGTCTGCTCCCTCCTGTTTTGGCTCCCGTAGCCCAGTTCGTACACAAGGAAAGAACTCTAGCCTGAGTTCTGTCCTTCAGCCCGCCCTTGCTGCAGCAGGGCTGCGTGGAAATACACTCCCAGTTCCGAGGATGCTATTTCACTGTGCTCCTCTGTGAACTTTGCTGCCTGAGGATGGCACGGGGCTGCTGCCAGGAGAAAGCTGCTTGGGAAGGGGGAAAAAAACCTACAGACCTTGGCTTGCTGCTCTGGCTCCTGCCAGGCCAGGGGGCAGAGAGGGGAAGGAAACAGATAACAAGTTTTTGGAGGGAGGGGGGTCTGCTCTGCACCCTGACCCACGGAACGGAGGACATATCGAAGAGCTGCTTCTGCATATCCAGGTCCCTCCTAGCCCCTCTCCCTGTCCCTCCCCCACAGCAATACAGACTATATAAGGTCCTTAAAAGGCTTTGGAAACAGGAGTATTTTTAAACCAAGTGTCCCATGGGTAGTCCTCTTTAGCAAGAGAAACTAGAGGAATCATGCACTTGGGAGAAGCAGCAAATATTTATGTATGAGCTGCAATTATTAAATTCTCTTTCATGGTTGACCTCCTTTATTTATTTTCTCTCCTTTTAAAGGGTTAAATGGCTTAGAAGCAAACTGGCTTTGGCTCAGTGTTTGAGGCTGCTCTAGACCAGGCATCCCCAGCAATCCTGCTGTGCAAACACAGCCCATCACAGATCTGCTCCCCACCAAACATCTCAAACATCCTGAGCAGGAAGCCCTGGCTTTGCTGTGCAGTTAAATCAGCACAATAAAATAGGGGGAGAGAGCTGACCTTACCCGTGTCAGCCTTGCAGCAGCCAGGCCATTCAGGAATTCGGCCTTCCTTGGTCATTAGCAGGGGGCAAAGGTGAGAAGGAAGAGAACAAGTAACAACGTGGGGCTGGGGGAGAGAAAATAAATACCTGTACACAGCACTCATGGCAGGGGAGTCTGTCCTGTCCCCTCCAAAAACAGGAGGGCACGGGTGAGATACCTGTGTGCTGGGAAAGAGGTGGGACACATTCGTTGAGCAAAAACCCAGATAACAAGCTCGCACGCATCCAGGGCTTTCAAGGACTGCTGTGCTGCAAGAGATGCAAGGTCTAACTTCAGTCTCCGGGACAATTCTCTGCTGCCTGAATTAAACCAGTGCCTCTCCGTGGCTGCTGTGGGACACGCTGGTGCCATAGGTCAATGGCTGCATGGCTGGTATCTACATATTATCAGTGTATATTTACATCCATCTATCTATCTATCTATCTATCTGTAATATAAATTTACACACACACACACACACACACACATATATATATCTCAGTAATTTATATTCATGGAAGGCCTTCCAGCTGGAATGAGCCACTGGAGAAAAAACCCAAAACACTGTATAAAAACAGTGATGAACAAATTCGGATGCTTTAGGCCTGTTTTGACTCCTGAGAGCAATTGGTGGTCCCCAAGCTATTCTGATGGTGGCACCTGACCTTCAACAATTGCCCCTCGCTGCCCAAGCAGGCTGGGGCTTGCATACACATCCCTGTGGGTGCCTACGAAATAATATTTTGAAGTGATCCTGGATTTGTCATAGAATCTTAGAACTGGTCTGTTTGGAAGGGACCTTAAAGCTCATCTCGTTCCACCCCCTGCCATGGGCAGGGACACCTTCCAGCAGACCAGGTTGTTCCAAGCCCCATCCACTGTGGCCTTGGAACATTTTTCCCACGGGGTTTCACCTATCCCATAACCACGGGAGGTGGCTCCAGTGCTGTACTGGGAATGCTTTCCCAGAAAGTTTCCCTGCACTGCTTTCGCTGTCCCAGCAGCAAGTGGGTGCCGGACCTCCACATGACAGATGTGAACAAGAAATCAGCCCTGTCATATTCCTGCCCGACTGACATTGTAAGTTAGACTGCATTCCTGCCTTTCAGTTGTCAGGAGAGTGTGGAAAGAAGATATTTATCGCATTAGCCCTGCATGATCAAGGAGAAGCCGGGTTGTTTAGGGATGCTTTATTAATGAATGCTAGAGGACATCTACCCCCCCTAACGTACAAGTGGCTCGTTACTGAAAAATGCAGGGAGATAAACAGCCAAGTCCTCTGTCTTCTGTGGCTGTTCAGTAGGTGTGTTACACTTGACATGGGTTATTTATGAGTCTCAGATAGTGCCCAAGGCTAAACCTAGCATTGCCATTAAAAAATAAAAGCATATGTAACCAACAGTAGTGTTCTGCTGCTGGTTTAATAATGAGAATGTCTTTCTCATGACTTAAAAGGCGCAATCCAAAGTGTATCAAAGTCGAGGATAATTTTTCTATTCACTTCAAAGGGTTTGGGATCAAGCTTAATAACGCCGCTGGTACCTCGCCCCCTCCCTCCCAGCCTCCTCCCCCAGCGCCTGCTCTGGCTGGAGGCGCATTGATACCTTAGACAGAGCCAGCACTGCTGACCTGCTCCATTTGGAACACGCGGCACCGCTGCTGGAGCGCTCCCCAAAAACACTCGTCCTTTCCTGGTGCCCCCAGGGAATGCTCCTGGGGGAGTGGAGAGCCAGAGGAATCTTCTTCCTGGACTGACTCTTTCTTAGCACTGCATTGACAGCTTGCTCGAAGCTTAGAGTGGGTCAGCTCTCCCGCCTTTCCCATGTCCAGGCATTGGAAACTCATCCTGCTCCAAAATGTGAACACAGAATTATAGAACGGCCTGGGTTGGAGGGAATCTTAATGCCCATCTCCACCCCCTGACATGGGCAGGGACACCTTACACTATCCCAGGTTGCTCCAAGCCCCATCCAACCTGGCCATGAACACTTCCTGGGATGGGGCAGCCACGCTTCTCTGGGCAACCTGTGCCAGGGCCTCAGCACCCTCACAGGGAAGAATTTTTCCTAATATCTAATGGAAACTTACTCTCTGTCAGTTGGAAGCCATTCCCCCTTGTCTTGTCACTCCTAGCCCTTGTATATAGTCTCTCTCCATCTTTCTTGAAGGCTCCCTTCAGGTACCAGAAGGCTAAAATTCGATCAGCTAGAAGTTTCTCTTGTCCAGGCTGAACAATCCCAATTCTCTCAGCCTTTCCTCACAGCAGAGCTGTCCCATCCCTCTGATCATCTCAGTAGCCTCGTCTGGACTGGCTCCAACAATTCCATGTTCTTCCTGTGCTGGGCCCCCAGGCTGGAGGCAGCTCTTCAGGTGGGGTCTCACCTGAGTGGGGCAGAGGGGCAGAATCCCCCCTCCCCTGCTGCCCACGCTCTGGGATGAGCCCAGGACATGTTTGGTTTCTGGGCTGTGAGTGCACATGGCCAGCTCATGTCCAGCCTCTCACCCAGCACACCCCCAAGCTGTGGTGCCGTAAGGGAAACCCTTCATCAGGGCTTCACCTGCCTGCCTTTCTCCCTCTGCCCCAAATCCTCACACACCTGTTAAATTCAACACACAAACAATAGGGGGAGAAAACCAAAACGACTCATCAGTGAATCACATTTTTTGTTAAACAGTGAGAGACATATTTACATCCATGGCATTCCCTATGGCTTATTCAATCCTGCTACAACTGAACAAAGGGCGAGCTTGCCATGAGAAGGCATACAATGACCCTACAGCCATCCTATACCATCCTATGGCAACATTTTCCCCTCCAGCAAAAGGGAGCAAAGCAGGCAGGGGAGGTAAGTGACTTATGGTTTCCATAACTTGCTATCCTGTTGCTCACTCCCTCTTGCGCCAAAGGCCTGGATTTTTACAGCCAACCTTAATTTCCATAGCAAACCACAACAGGGAGGCCCTGGTAACCGCAGGCTGTGTAGTTAAGGCTGCTAATTAAAAGCAAAGGAGCTGATGACTCCAAGTGTGTGGCCAAGCAGGATGAGGCTGCTGCAATGGGAATCCAGGCACAGGATGAGCCTCTGCAGAGACTGCAAAACTCGAAACACCAGGAACACCCACTAATGCATGGCTGGAGTGCAGCCTTTGAAAATAGAGCTAAGGAAACCCCAGTTCCCCGTGAGCTGTTGGCATTTTAACCCTCCTAACACAAGGGAAGGCGTCAGGGCATTGATGTGGTCCACAAGTGATGCTGCAGAGGTGTACCCAAACCGAAGAGGCTGAGGTGTCAGTGGCAAAGCTGCAGCAGGGGAGAAGAGCATGTCAAAGCACAGAGAACACCTGATGGCGGTGGCTTCACCACAAAGCTGCTTTTAAAATGAAACGACTGAAAGAGCTTCTCCCTCCCTCCCCATCCGTGCTCACTGCTTGCCGCCAACACATTGCAAGTGCTCTGGAAAATGCTGCTCACTTGCTCTGTGGTTGCTCACAACAGTTTGATTTGGATAAGAAAATTAAAGAAATCTTCTGAAGATGAACAACCTTTATCCAATGCTGCCTTTCTTTTTTCCCCCTAAATTTTTCTTATTTTTCCTTCCAGAAGAGCAGTATCCTTCCAAGGGCCAAGCCCTCGAGACACCCTAAGCACCAGTGCATTTTGCAGGAGGCAGTGGCCGCTCCTCACCTACTCTTCTGTTGCACACATGACACCAGCAAAAAAGTATCTATGACTTCTACCAACTCCTGACCCTGTGGACACATCACTCCCTTACGAACGCTTTCATGCATAAAGAATAAATTTGCCCTCAAGCAAGCGGTTTTGGTAGCACCATGGTCAGGTGAACCATGCCAGATTTATCCCCCCATGCCGGATTTATTCCACCATTCCAGGTACCAGCCCAGGCATGGGTTAAACCAAGCCTTCCCTCCTTAAAACAGGGGAGAGCCTTGCTCCTAAGGACAAAAATCCTGCAGCACACACAGACACTTATTTTAATGACTACACTTTGTTGTAATGTTACCAGATATTTTAAAGAGCGTATCACTCCAGCAGAAGCCACTGCCATCTGTGCTTCCCCAATTAGGAATGCAAGCAAATATGTATTTTACAGTAACATCAATAAAATATAATGCGCAAGTGATGTATCTTTGGTTTTGTTTTTTTTAAAGACACAAATTAGGGAACCAGTCAGTCTTGAAACTGCAGAATTCCCTTGCAGGAAGAATGGGGTTTGTAACCAAAAGAACAATCCAAGCCGGGCCTCTGTCGCAAGGATTTTTGTTTTCAAAGCAGAATAAATGGGCTTTAATATCTTCTTTTTTAAGTGTATCATCAGTATGAGAAGACGGCCTACACTGTTATTTAAAAAGAAACGCTGCTTGCCAGGCTATTCATTAGTGAGCATCCCATAAGATATGCCTGAAACCTGCCTCCTGTCAGAAGACAGGTGTTGAGCCTTTTCCAAAATCCCCACTCTTTTTTTCCCCACTGCTGGCTCAGATCGGTCACCCACAAGCTGAGCCACTGTAAATCAGCGATTAAGGGAGGAAAACACTTATTTCCCCATTTCTTGCAACTAGGAGATCTGGGTGCTCTTCAGATATTTTTGGTTATTTCCAGAAAGTCATTTCCCTGACAGAGCTGGTCCGCTGCCATCCCTGTCACCCCGCAGCTCCCCAGGGGAAGAAAGAGAAGCTTTCAGAGGGCAGGAGAGGAAAGCGCCGGGGGAGAGAAAAACACATTGCAAAGGAGCAGAGCGGGCGGGGACGGCCGGTGCGGGGCTGGAGAGCCCAGCGCCGGGGGAACGGGGGGTGCCCGCGGGGGGATGCCGGGCCCGCGGGGTCTCTCTCGGTCGGTGCTTGTCAGGCTGGAAGCCGCAGGGCGAGGGCTCTCTGCAGGCTGGGGAGGTGTTTGAAGTCGGAGGGAGCTGCTAGACACCTCCAGCCTGCCGAAGCAGCGCTTTGCACTGCGGTCACTTGCCTCCGTCTGCCTTTTTTCTTTTTTTTTTCTTTTTTTTTTTAATTTGTTTTGGGGTGGGGTTTTCTTTTTTTTGGTTTTGTTTTTTGTTGGTTTTTTTCCCCCCATCCAACTGTGTCTTAAACTGTTTCCCTCGAACACGCAGCCCCCAGAGGGGAGGGGGGGATCAACCCAAACAAAGTAAAAAAGCAACATATTGTCTGCGGCTGCCAGCAAGGCATCCCCTCCCTATCTCGTACTTAATGCGATAATGAATCTTCCCGTAGGAGCTTTTGTGGTTTAAGGCTTACTAAATAATAATGTAACACAGAATACACACAAAGCCACATTTTTCTCTCTCCTCCTCTTTTTTTTCTTTTTTCCCTTCAAACTACACATCTGATCAAAAGCCAGGTTGCAATTAAAACATAGCATAGTTTGGGTTTGGTTTTTGTTTTTTTTCCCATGCCACTAGAAAGTATTTCAGCAGCAAATGAAAGCTGAGACATGTAAATATTTTCTCCATAAGGGTAATTATACAGGTTATACTTTATAAGTCTTTGTGCTTTAGCACTTCGACCTTTTAAACACATTTTAAGTTAAATTACTATGCAAATAGCTAAAAATTGTGTGTGTCACACAGAAAGTTTTACCTGCTTGACAACAAAGAGTGAAGGACCTGCCTTGGTCCAAGTTTCCCATCCTGGCATTCCCTGACCCCATGTGCAGCTGTGCTGCACTCATGTGAGCATCTCCTTCACCAGGCTTAGCCACGGATAACTCATCTGATGGAGACCTCAGAGCATCCCTGGTGATGCTGGAGAGACCAGAAACTATGCACCCCTTAATGGCAGGGAAAGCCATCCAGCTGCTGCTTTGTCCAGGAATTTCAGCAACTTCCTGGCAATGAGAAGAACAGAGTAAAGTCCTTCTGTGGCCTCCGCTCCTCCCTCTGCTCTAACTTGCTCTCTGTGCAGGCATTACTGTACTCAAGAGACTCCCTGGCGTAGCTGGAGGCTACACACCACCTAAAGGAGCAGAGATAGGGGAATAAACCCGGCTCATCCAAGTGAAGTGCATGTGAAGAAGCACAAACATCTACAAGTTCCACGTGTGTCACCAGCGGGTGGCTGGTGTCAGTCACGGCCTTTGAGAAAAACAAGTCTGTGGGACCACACCATTAATTCTGTTTTCCATCTCCTGTGCAAACCCAAGTATAAGACATGCTCCTCATTGATATTCAGAGATCCCTTCAGTCCCTCCGTGAAGAGGGACATTCTCAGCAGGAGCTTCTCTATTTCCATCAGCTGGAAAATTTTCAAACATGAAAGGAAAAAAAGCTTCACTCTCCATAGACCTTCCTAAACAGGAATAGTTATGGTCTTCCTTGTGGGAAAGAGATGCAGTATCTCAGTTGAAGTCCTGACAGGCGTCACTCACTCACAGTTAAAATTAATTACATAGCTGAGAGATGTCCCTGAGCCTCGCTAATAGAGAAATAATTCATTTTGAGGGTCATCTTCATTTCTGTCTCAACCACAGCATGTAAGCCTGGAAGAACATGTGTTTCACTTCAGTTAATTACTCTGGGCACGCACACAGATCCTCATGCCACACAATTAATTACTCAGAGCTCAGTGAGCTTCACAGGGCCTCCACCATGGCTATTTGGCCCTTGATTTTCCTGTGCCCAGTCGGGAGCCCTTTCCAAGGAGAGGTGGGCACTGGGTTTTTTGGTGCTCTGGCAGCCACGGGCAGGTGATGTGTGGCTGATGGGGAGTTCAGGTGAGGAAACGAGCCTGCTTTTGCCTCCTGAGCCACCTCTGATCTAGCCAAAGACAAAACACCAGGCAAGAGGGAGCTCGGGTCTGGCCAAGTGCAGCTGCTCTTATCTCCTTGGGTAGGAGAAGAAAGCCTTGGCAGCTGGAATTAAATCTTAAGTGCCTCCAGAAAAACTTTTGCATGGGAGGCAGCCCAGAGGAGCTGTATAGCTCTAGAGAAATGCCTTTGCTGCCTCAGCTCCTGCCCTCCAGAAATAAGGAAAACAACATTTGCATGGTTTTGGCTGTTTCTGTTGTGTGCAGCCTGTCAGACCTCCTGGGGAGAGCTGCCTCCCCTCTGGGCTTGCCCGTGGGACAGGGCAATCAGGAGGTGCCACCTGCAGCAACAGAGGCCGAGGAGAGGCATTCAGGAAAAGCTGCTCAACAGCAGGCATGGGAATAATCCATTTGAAGGCCCTTCAAGTTGTGATGTCTTTGTTATTAGTGTCTCCTAAGACTGAAGAAACTTCTCTTGAATGACATAAGCAGCATCTGCAAGTCTCAGGACAGATCCAGGCACCTTCAGGAGCCAATTCTGGCCAAGCTTCCAGGGATTCCCAAGGGCCTTCTACCTCATCGGCACTCATCACTCCCCTATGGAGCCAATAACCAATACAAGACTTTAGGACCCATTCAGGAATTCATTTTACATGCCGATGAAATCTGCATTGAAATCAAGTGCCAGGTACAAACAGGGATTGGGACGTTGCAATATCCATCATGGAGATTCCTGGGTCCCATTGAGACCACACTGAGCTGCTGCATTATGTTTATTTTGAATTTAGAGGCTTGTGCTTAGCGACAGGTTGCCAGTGTCCATCTGTAGCTTGTTTTTTGTTTTCATCCGTGCTGCACATTTGTGTGACAAGACGTGGGCATGTTCAGCGTGGAACAAACCTGCTTGTTTTTCATCTCCAGTCTACCCACAGGGAAGGCTCGGCAGATCCTGAGCCAGCAGCACCTTCATAAAGGCACCTGGAGAAGCTCAGCATCCCCATCCACTGCCCCAGGCATGTGGGGCCAGGCAGGAACAAGCTCTGCCCCGTGCAGGCAGCCTCCTCTGGCCAGGAGTAAAAAAAATCCACTGATTCCTGATGCTCTAGCAGAGTTGGGATGGCTTTTTCCAAATATTTCGCCTCTAAGAGATGTTAGCCCACTACACGCCTAACCTCACCAAAGCAGTAAAGCTGCACTGTTAAATAACAGCTGGATCCATTGACTCTGGTACCCTCCCTGCAGGCCTTGAGTTGGGCATGTATTAATTATCTTGGTCAGTTAATTAGGCATGCAAATATTCCCCCCTCCCCCACTGAGGCCTTCCCTAGCATTTAGGAGAAACACTTAAATGTGGTAATGGCCCATCCCTGAGTGCCCCCAGCCGTTTAAACTCTGGGCTACCACAAGCTGCCCACAGCAGACAGGATGGGAAGACCAGGCTGGCTTAAAAGGAGATTTAAGGATTATCACAGCCCTCTAAACAAATTCAGAAGTACACATGCATGTAGCTAACAAACAAGTATGTTTGAGTGACAAAAGAGCCTCAGTTAAAAGGAAAAGAAAAAAGTGGATTATTTTTAAAGCAATTTCTTTAAGGGAAGAGGGGAAGAGCTGGATGTTATGCATTTGCAAGGACAAATAAGGAGCGAGCTCTGCCTGGTCTCAAAAATAAGAGGTAAAACAATGCTGCACGGTGCATCTTGCAGAAACTTGAATTTTGGTTTTCCTTTTCCTGCTCTCTCCTCTAGAGAGGGAGCTCCTGATTAGGGCCCAAGGGGAAGAAGCCCCAGGTGATATATCACACATGAATCCAGGGCTGCTAGGCCCCTAAGACAGGGCAGAGGCTTCACCATTCCTCACCCAAAACCGTGCCCAGGGTGCCCTTCTGCGGGTGCCAAGCACCACACAAGGTGTATGCTGCCATCAGATGGCAACGTAGGAGAGCCAGAAGTTGTGCCAAGGCTCTGGCTGGGGTGGGAAAGAAAAAAAAAGGCAAGAAAATAAGATAATCTCCCACGCAGAGCAGCCCTTCCTTGCAGGCTTGCTGGCAGTGAAAAATTTGTTGGTGTGCCTGAAACAGCACCTGAGCATCTCAAAACTGGCAGAGAGGAGCCAGCAGGAGGCTGCTGTGCCAGCTGCTGGCCTCGGGTGCACAGGCTTTCCTTCTGCCCCCTGCACTTTTCAGGAAAACCTTAAAAGCAGCAATCACTCTCCCTGGACACAGAAGCTAACACTTTTGAGGCTCTTTCTTACTAAATTGAAATTCTCACAATAATTCAGCTAAGGGGAAAATATACCCCTCAGTGGCAGCAATTTGTACACAAGACATGGGCAGAGGCCTTTCAGGCAGCACACCTGGAGGAGGCTGCAGCCTGTGCTCCCCAGGAAGGTGTGTGGGAGGGCAGCAGGGAAGCAGCAGGCACACAGGCAGGGATGAGACCAAATGTGGGAGCCTGCTTGCCCCACCTGCAATAACACCAGAGAATTGGGATTTTCAGGGGATGTCAGAGAATCTCAGAAGGGTTTGGGTTGGAAGGGACCTGAAAGCCCATCTTGTTCCATGCCCTGCCACTGGCAGGGACACCTTCCACTATTCCAGGCTGCACCGAGCCCTGTCCAACCTGGCCTTGGACGCTTCCAGGGATGAGGCAGCCACAGCTTCTCTGGGCAACCTAAGTCCCCTGGGAAATGGAAAAGTGACCAAGAAGAGGTGAAAAGAGAAACTGTAGGTCATTTTTACAGCTGCTCCTGTTGAAGGAGCTACACTCAAGCTCTGCTAGGACAACTGGCATAGCCCATGTCCAGTGTTAGCTCTGCCCTGAGCTGTCACATAACCTGGAGCAATTCCCTTCCTCCCCACGTAGCCTTGCTTAGGCAGAAAGAGCCTCCAAGTAGATACTTGGGGTGTGTACAGCACCCGGGGGAACAGGGCCAGGGGGATATAATCCCTAACTGATGTTTTCCATAATAATAGCAGTGGCTGGTTGTCACCCACCCGAGCTCTGACACAAGCTCTGAGAGTTTGGCCAGCAGTCCAATTTACTTGTTGACATCCCGATAGGCCCTGCCTCACCACAGAGAGCTGCTCCCTTTGATCTACACACAGTGGGAGACTCGAGCCATTTCAGAGGCTCCAAGCGAACTCCTCAGAAGGTCAATCACCCCAGCACAAGGCTGGGCAAGGTTTATGACCTTATTAACACAAGCGAGGCTTTCCTACCAGGACCGGGACTGCTCTGAGACTGGGCTCTGCGAGTGCTCTGCTGCAGAAAGCTGAGCACAGGGGACAAGTTTGTGGAATCACAATCACGGTGATGCCTCTTTAGAAACAAGCAAGGCAAGAGGAAAAATCAAACGATCACACACAAGTAGTATTCTTGTCCTTGTTTACACACTATTCACTCCTAGAGGACGAAGTTAGGACTTGGGTCACACTGTAAGACAGACCCCACATGCTGTGGGCAGCAGCCCCCAGCACACTCTGCCAGGCTTGCAACACCAACACAGGGGAACAGACCTCCCAAGTGCCCAAAGGATAAATACAACAGAACCCCTCAAACACCTCCACAGCCACACACAGCCAAGAACTCAAACTTCTCCCTCCTTCACTTGTGACACACCAAAGCGTGGTGCAGGGGACTCGAATTAAAGCCCCTGCTCTTAACAAACCCAACACATCAGGTTGCAGCTGATGGTAACTGAAAGCTATCAATGCAACCACCTTCAGCTGCAGCCAAATCCCAAAGCCTCTCCAACACCAGGCATTTTGTCAGCTCCCCAAGTGGTGTCGGAGGGTTTTTTTTAGAGGCAAATGTGTTATGCCTCTCATGGTTATGGAAAATCCTAGTTCAGCAACACTTAGCAGGCTCAAAGACCCAGCGGGAAAACAAACAGATCAATCCAGAAAAGTCCCAGTTTGTGGTGATTTTTAAAAAAACCATTGACTTAGTTTCTGCAAGATTTGGCTCATAAATTTTGAATACAGGGCAAAAGCCTGTATACTGGGAGTTCTGGAATCCTAACAAGGGCAACACATTGGCAGCGCCCCTCAAACTCAGGTGCTTCTCTAGTCCCACATCCCCTCTTGTCCCCCCCAAACTCTTTTCAGCTAGAGCTGTGCTGAGAGGCTGCAGCCCTCACTGCTCCATAAGAGCAGGAATTAGCCGTGAGCGCTCAGATATTCCTTGCCTTGTATAGAGGACTCTTTTTGTGGGTTTGTGCTGTTTTTCAGGTCTTACTAAGGAGGAGTGAGCCAGAAACACGTTGGGTGTTTTTGTGATTGTTTTGTCCCCAGCAGGTTCAGTGTACTATCATTGCTTGTGTTTGGGACTTCAGCCTCCATCTGGGAAAAACATCTTGTTTTTTGCATGTGCCATTGGAACTGGAAAACTCCTGTTGTGAGTAAAAGCTCATGGTATTGAGGAGGTAGGAAAAAGTGGAAGCTGTGCACCTTTAGCTGGAAACAGCAAGAATGAGAGCCCTAAACACTGTGACACTGGCAAGAACAGAGCCAGGGATGAGGATGGACAGTCGGGTCTTCTTGTTTTTAATGTGTTACTGCTTGGTCAGTTATAATTTGGCTTTGTTGGTTATGGTTTTAGTGCCTGGGTTGGATTGTACACTTTGGTTTGCTGTTCTTGATAGTGGAGGGAACGAAACCTGCTACTTGTTTTCCTGAATCAATACTTACAGGGTGGGTTGGTTTTTTGGTGGTGGGTTTTTTTGGTTTTTTTGTTTTTTTTGGTTTTTTTTGTTTCGTTTTGTTTTGTTTTGTTTTGTTTTTTGCCTAAGGATAGCAGGCTGAATTGAGTTTTAAGAATTTCAAACATTATTAACCTTTATTCACAAATAGTATGAACTTAGAGAGAATTGCTGCAGGCACTGAGTTTCCATTCCTGCACTCAAAGGTTTTGCTGCTAAGTTTACAGTACAAGGACAGAGGGACTTATAAAAGGTTTTCCACATCCCCGAAAACTCACATTTCAATGTAATGGGTTGGCTGTTTGAAGAAGGAACACACCCTTCTATAATGCTTGCAAAGTCTGGAATCCTGCTCATGGGAGAAGCCCATACAAGGATGCATCTCACACTGACAGGCATCTCTGCTGTCCTGGGCATCTGTTTCAGACCTAGGAAATAAAAATAAATGAAATTCACACTGCTCAGGCTTTGGGCAGCCAGCAGAGGTTGTGTGTCAGCAGTGTCCCTTCTGAGCTACAGTGGTGGGACCCCCAGGGTAATTCACCGAGGGCTGGGGTACATGTGAAGTAACCACAGTGATTTTATTTCATTTTCTGTGAAGAGCAGGGCTGCTGAGCTCTGAAAGCTGGGGGTATTGTGCCCCAGGCAAGCCCAGCTTGCTGAAATGGGTTTGGTTCACTCCTGCCGTGGTTCATTCCCAGGAGAGTGAACACCACCCTATTATAATCCTCCTTCTCATCCAGCACCATCTGACAGTCCCTGTGTCCTGGCACCTTTCAGTTCTACTTCACCCACTAGAATATCCAGCAGTTTGTTTGATTGCTACCCCAGTTAATTATTATTTGATAAGTCTGGCCAGGCTGAGGAGATGGGAACAGGGTAGCACTGATACAATAGCGTAGGAAAAAAAAAAATCCTCTCCCTCCTTCCACCCAAGTTGTTCCACTTGTCAGGACACGGCTCTTGTCCCATGCTCAGCCCACTATTCCCAAGTCACACTTCAAAGGCAGCTCTTTCTGAGCCCACTCCCAACATTACACATGCTTTGAAGTACCTGAGCCTCACCTCCATCACCAGCGAGGTGGTTATAAATGGGGCCTGAGGGGAGAAAACCCCATCATTGCTAATTCTGCCTCCAGAGGTACTGCCCTCTCCTCATTTTCCTGCCACACCTTGTTAAGTACCTGCAGGGAATTGCCTGCTTCCCTAGGGCTCTGCTCTCCAGTGCCTCACACAAACACAGAATGAGGATTAAACACCATTACTGGTCTAACCTGGCTGTGTTTTCCACTTGCCTGCTCTGGTACAAGGGTCTGCAGGTGCTGTAGGGCAACAGACCCGAGGCCCAGCTCTCACTTTCTGTAGTTTCCATGAACAAGAGGCAGCATTCTCTTAAAAAGCTAACCCTGGCTGAGACCCAGAGCAAAACCCCACTGGAACAGGCCCTAAGGTTGCTGACCTCCAACCTCACTCTTGTGGTGACGCTGAAAGACAGAGCAATGTTTTATAGGCAGTAATTTTGCAAACGTAGCTTCCTTTGCCGACAGAAGTAGCACATCTTTCCTCACCCCCCAGCATGAGCCAATGGCTGTTGTAATTAAAATGAAGCCAGACTGAACCAATTTGACACTCAAGCAGTTCAGATTTAAAATACTCTCTTGAAAAAATCTGCACTTTGCTGCTGAGAGGCAGCACATATGTTTATGTATGGATAATGAGCCTTGCTGGCAAGGACAATTAAGTCTCCTGGAAGCATCTGTGGTCATTCTCCACCTGCATTTCAGAGGGAGGCTCTCTGTAAAATATTTGCCATTCTCTAAAGCAATTGTACTATCCTTTGTGCTTGGCTCTCGTGGCTGCTATCTTGATTCTATAGAAGATTATTCCTTGCCATTTTCCTGATGTGCCTTTGCATCTCAAAGGAGGATGGCATTCATCACCCAAAGTTAAGTGTATTTTATCTTTATTTTCCTTTTACATCCCATTTCTGCCTTGGACCTAGGCTTGTGTTTAGTTATAATGAAAGCACAACCTAAAAGACTGGATTGCGAAGTACAATTACAATTTATCCAGTAGCAATTCCTTTCAGACAGGTTTTTCCAGCTCTCCCACATGACCCAGCTGCCAGCAAAATAGCTCATGGGGTTTTGTACGTGTGAAAGTCCAGCAAGGGCCTGGTAGGAGCTTTTCCATGCCCAGTGAGGCAGGATGGGGCCAGCCCTGCTCGGTGACAAAAGGTCCAAACCAGATCAAGTGACATCACCCATCTTCACTGCCAAAAATGGCCACATTTCTGGGTATTTATGAGAATTTTTTCAGGTGGGAAGCTCTTTTCCTCACCCCTGGAAGAGAATGCTACTGCACTTGTTTCCAGCAGCCAGCTCACAGGCTGCCTCAGTGGACTTGGGAGAGGCAAGGGCAGGGATTCTGCTGTGCCTGCAGCCCTACATCCACATGCAGCGTGCGCAGAGAAAAAATGCGGCTCTGCAGGGAGATTCCTAGCAAGTCTGTTGCATTTAGCCCAGCAGGATACATTAGTTGCTTTGGATTAATTACATTGTAATTAAACCTTCCCCTGCTGCCCTGTGGAGCCAGAGCAGCGTTTGTGTGTCCTGGGCTTTGTTCAGGCTGGAGCCATCTCTGACACCTTTCCCCACCCAGGCATTTGCCAAACTCTTTGCCTTTCCAGGAATTCCCACCTGCTCCAGTGCTGGGGATGCCATAGGAGTATAAATAAAGAGCTCATGTTGCAAAGATGATGCACAGGTCAGAAGTTCTGTACTGGGTTGTGTTACGACAGGACGGTGATGCCCAGTTATCAACCTGTACCCGCACCTTACCTAATCCTTTAAAGGACAGCTCAACAGAGAGGTAGCAAAGGAGCCCTGTCCCTGTTGCTTCTTAAAATTTATATATATACACACATGCTTTTGGGCCAAAGAATAATACAGCATCCTGTATTATATGGTCCTTAGGTATCCCCTTCTGAAATAGTCTCTTCTCCACTCACAGCAATACACTTTTGGTGTAAAATACAGGTTTGTGGAGGTTTTACTACTGTTTTTTTTTCCGTGGGTTTTTCTTTTCTTTTTTTTTTTCTTTTTTTTTTCTTTTTTTCTTTCTTTTTTTCTTTCTTTTTTTTTTTTTTTTTTTTTTTTTTTTTTTTTTTTTTTTTTTTTTTTNTTTTTCTTTTCAAGAAGTACACTCAGGAACAATTTCCTAGCTGTAGACTCACCCATCTACTTACACTCATCTCCACCCCTCTTCCCCCTGTTATGTTCTTCTCATCTCTAAGATGTGTGAAATTCTCAAGAGAAGAGTAATAGTCCTGAATGAGAGGCTTGGGAAGAGCAGACAGAGCATGTTATTAAAGGACCAGCTCTGCAGCACTGCACGATGAGGGCCCGCACTTACGGAGCAGGGCTGTTTGGGGCATTACTACCGAGCAGGGCAGTTCTCCCCCTTAACAGTTTTGTGGG
>VYZQ01028326.1:4941-20579 GCA_013400655.1 Mystacornis crossleyi
AAAAAAAAAATTCAACAGTACTTCCCTGCAAAGACCTTTATGGTTTTGAATGAATGAATTCTGAATTACTTATATTTCTTACACTGTAAATAATTGTGTTCCTTAATGATGTTATAGCATAACCTTCCTCTCTTTGATCATGAATGCAATGGGAGAAACTTTCTCAATTTTGTAATATGCAAAAATGTGAGATTCTTAGGATATAACTCAAGATATGGCTTTTTTTCCAGAAGAAATTACATTCTTAACGAATGCAATCCTGTTTCCATATCTGTCTGTAAAACAGAAGAAAGTACTGTTTTAGAAATGCTCCTGGATTATTGCTTCTGTGGTGGATGTATCTCAATTATGCTTCTTCCATTTTGGCCTCTACTGCCTTTCTGCAGTTATTTGTTATGTCTGTCAGCTTCTGTGTCTTAATGCTTCTCTGTCTAATTTGCTATGAACAAATTGACATGGATGAAAAAATGAACCTCTATATGGTTTGTGTGATTTGTGTGTTTCAAAACCTCTGTTATTCTGGCTCGTGTTTTGGAGCTTTGTAGTTATCTCTCTAAAAGTCAATATGGTTGCTAGTACTTGATATACTTACTAAAAATTGTCCTAAAGCTGAATTTTTCCAATTTTAGACTAAAATCAGAGTTAATATGGTTGTTTATTTATTTATTATCTTCTCTCCCATGTGCAATCAGATGCTTGGAAAACATCTGCTGCTCCTACTCAGGTTTTTGATCTCATCAATTTTCTAACTAATACTTCACAACAAATTCATCTTGTTTGTTCTTACTGTAGTCATTTTCTCCTCTAAAAGTCCTTATAGTTTATTTTCATACTGGTTCTCCATCTTTTCCAAAGATCAATCTTCAGTGCCAGCAATGGTGGAAAAAATTACATTTGTTATCCATTTTGAGACTCCTGTGTATGTTTTACAAATGTACAAATCCTCTTCACCATCTTAAGGACTTTAAGGTTATAAAGTCAAGCAGTTTGTAATGAGAAGAAATAACTTTTAAGTCTGGGTGGTGCTTGTAGTAATTAATGTACTCTTTGTACATGCATTATCTTAATTCTGTGAGAGATACTATTTTTATTAGGTAAAATACTGTCCTCTTTTCTCACAGTATTTGACTTGCAGGAAATAGCTTTCTGTGAATTTCATGCTGAGTCAGAAAGAGAGCAAACATTTGTACGGAATTGCTTTTTTGTGGCCAGTTTGCCAGTTTGTAGGACTTTTGATACTTTTCTATCCCTTTCAGTATCAGAACATTCTCAATCTTGTTCATTCACTGCAAACCATCTCACCTGAGAAATAATAAATATATGAAAGGTTCTTGAAACAAGCTCCTGAGATCTTCCTAGTGTAGAGTTAACTTGTGAATTGGGTGATTTGAAGCAGGGGAGTGTAGGGACGGAACAAAAAACCGAAAATATTGTCATGTCATGCATGCCCAGGAAGGATGTTGAACTGGGGGAATTCACAGTGAGCTGATTTCTTAAATTTGGAGATTTTGATTTGGTAATATTTCTGTCTTTATATGCACAAGTGTGTATCTCTGTGCACTGCATGCAGAAAGAAGGAGAAATATCATAACTCTATGGAAGCAGATAAGAATTGGCTCTTTAGTGAGATCAGGATTTGACTTTATCGTGTGTCCATAGCCTCCCATCTTTTCCTGTAATACCACTTCCTCAAGACTTAAAGCATCCTTCATGTGAAGAAGTTTTTTGGAGGAAGGAAAGTGGTGACATTTGTTTTGTCAAAATGGAGTTTATTCCTCGTGTCATAATTTCTTCCTAAATTTACTCTTTGTGATGTCTGTAAAGTGAAATGTAGGAAGGGTCCCCTTCACGGCCTTATGCCTGCCATGTGTGTGGGTAAATTGTGATGCGGTTTGTGCGGGGTTACCCCTTCTGTCTCACTCACCAGAGGGTGGCTGGAGAGACCCTGCATGCTGCTGTGTGGCTGGTGCTCTTCTCTGAACAGGAACTTGGGAGGAAGCTGGGTCGTAGTTATGCTGTCTTGGGAAATTGGTTAGAGAGAAATCATCGTGTTGGCAAGTGTTGAAGCCATGGGCAAAACCAGTTCCACTACATCACGTGTTGGCTGATTGAGATGGGCCAGCTCTTCAGAGCTGTGGCTTGCAGGCGATGCACCTGAAGGTGTCAGAGAGGGCTGTGCCATGGAGGGTGAACATTAGAAACAAGATGTAGGGATCTTTTGAAGCTACAGAGACCCGTGTCCTGGGAGAGGAGGAATGATGAATAGTAGGAAAACTGTTTATGAAACTATTTTATTCCTTAATATCAGATTCTGTTCCTCTTAACATCAGATTCTGTTCTGTTTCCTTGTGGTTGCTCGCTTTGGAACCTCATTTATATATTGATTTCATCTCCATACTTTGTGTATGTGTGTCTGTTATATCCCATTCCTGTTGTTTTGAATTTGAAAATACACCTCCTCAACTTCCCCTTGGTTTACTTTTCAGATGTTTAAATTTGCCACATAGTAGGTGATTTGGTACTCTACTGGTGACATGTGATTTGTAATTAATTGGGAAAGGCAGCTTTTCAATGGCAGTTATGCCTAAAATGTGATGTAAATCCATAAAATCATGGGGAGAATATCTTACCTATTATAATTTTATTTCTATTTCTATAACATCTTTTCCCACAGAGTGTAACCATCTTTAGAGAGGGAAAGGAAAATTACACGAACAAGTATGGGTACTAAAATACAGTACATGTGTTCAGACACTACCCTGTTAGATGTCTATGTAGAGTTGACAGTTTTTACTAACCTCCTATCTCCAGTCTTAAGATTTTGTGCAGTAAAAAGGCAAAGACTTAAGGATAAACTTTTCAGGAAAAAGTTTATGAAGAACAGGAAAGAAGTCATTAAAATGGTAAAATGTCCGGTATGAGTACCATATATGCAAGCTGGGAACATGGTGTAAGGAACTCTAGTTGATCCCAAGGTTTTTAAAGCTTAATGAACTCTGCTGATGTTATTTCAGCTGGGAAGTCTTGAGATTCCTGCTCTCTAATCTGAGGATGTGGATTGAAGACTATCGCTTCGATGGATTCCGATTCGACGGTGTTACGTCTATGTTGTATCACCACCACGGCATTGGTAAGCAACTTGCCAGCTCTGATCTCAGCAGTCCTGCTGCAGCTCTGTTGCTGTAAAGTTCACTGTTTCTCAGAGGGGAAAAAGGGCTTTAGCACAGGAACTAGCAGGGCACGTCAGTAGAGCTTGGAACTAGATGGGAAGGGCAAAGGGACACAACCAGGCTTGCCAGTGATGAGCGATGGGATGGCACACCCAAAACTTGAGGACATAAGCACTAGGGAGATGCCTCAATCTGCTCCACGAGTTGTCGGCTACAACGAACCACACTGGAAGCGTTTCTGTACCAACACGTGCAGCATGTGGAGGAAACAGAGGAGCTCAAAGCTTTGGCCCAGTCCTGGGGATTTGACATCACTGGCATAAGCAAAACTGGTGGGATGAGTCCTGTGACTGGAATGCCACTGTGGATGGTTGGATGGGAGCACAGCACAGCTGGCACAAACAGGTTCAGAAGATTCCCAAAACACCCAGATGATACAGGATGTGCTTCTTGGGGGATAGTCCTGTGCGAGGCCAGGAGTTTGACTCAGTGATCCTGATGGGTCTCTTCCAACTCAGGAAATTCTGTGAATGATCAAAAAATGCCAGATTTGCTAATATCTTGCTTTGTTGCTATGAGGATGAATGCATGATTAATACGTTTTGTGCTTATAAAATGAAATATTGTGTAAAATACCTGTGTTTTCTAAAAAAAACCTTGACTGTGGCTTTTAAAACTTCTTGTCTAATTAGGCACAGGGTTCAGTGGAGATTACAATGAGTATTTTGGCCTACATGTGGATGAAGATGCTTTGTGTTACCTGATGCTGGCCAATCACATGATTAGTTCCTTGCACCCAGAATGCATAACCATAGCAGAGGTAAGATCATTTTGCCATCCTCAGTGACATTAATATTGATTAGTTTGCTCGAGGATGTGAATTTCCTGTTAATTATCAAGTCACACTTCAGGTACTCAAGCAGTGACATGAGCTGAAAAATATTAATTAGTGGACAGACTTTGCCTGGTGGGGAAAAACAACCTGAATATGCACTTTGGGAATTTTCTTTGCATTAATAGATTATTAATTAATGTGGAGATTTCTTTTTCTGGTTTTTCCCCTCATCACCTTGAACTTGTAAGGAGAATTGTTTTTATTAGTTTATTGCTTGTGCATGATAGCCATTTGTCAGTAGTGCTCTGTGGTACTAAAGATTAACAGCCCTAATGATGTTTTGCATATTTTGAATTATATTGGTATATCTGACAATTACCCTTCAAATTAAATGCAATAAACTTATAAATGTTGAATATATAGGCTAATTTAAATTTATTATTAAGTTTCTCCAGGTTTCTAGAGGAGTAAATAGACTGTATTACTTGAGTTGATTGAGATCAATTTTTTGACTGAAAAATGTTTCTGGCACATGGAGCTTCTAAGAGAAGGAAAAAGCTTTCAATATTCCAGGAATATTTTGACTGATATTTTGTCTTTATCCAAAAGAAAAATCATTTAAACATTGAGGTTTTTTTTCTCTTATTACGTTTACAAGAAAAAGTTGGTTCTATCTGATATCATTAGGGACTATATGGATTTCTAATAAAAGGTTTTTTGTTGCTTAAGAGTTCTCGTTATCTTTAGGAAAAAAATACTGCTTAAATTCATTTCTTACTTAGGGTAAAGTTTTCTATTATAGACAACCACTGCTAAGAGCTAAATGGCAAGCTACCAAAACAGCATCTGGGGAGCCATCAGTAGCAAACTTGAGGTGGTTTCATTGAGCTGTAGGCTTATTTGAAATCAAATCAGTTAATTTTCTAGGTAGTCCTAGTAGTTTTTCTAGGTAGATTATAAGCATTCCTACCACAGAAATTCTGAGTTTAGTTGTCTTGTGTTACCTGGCCTAAGAGTTCTTTTTTTTTTAATAAGATGTGTCTTAAATTTCTCTTGCCTAAGTTGAGAGCTGCTTCTTTTTCAATACATAATTTTCTGCCTCGGGAAGTTGCTACATGAATCATAGAATTGATCAATGTGCTGCATGGTTAAAGGAGAATTTCAGAAGGAGAAACTATTGACATAATTGAAAATTACAAAAGGCAGTGAAGAATGTCTGCTTGCCTATAGAATCAGTGCCGTGTGAGAAAAATGTTTTTATCTAGCCATAACTAATTATAATATATTTCTTAATTAATGTAATTAATTGATGGTTTTTACAGCTTTATAATATTCTGTATATTCACTGTCTTAGTAATTGCTAATTTTTTAGGTGTTACTGAGTATACACTTATTTTTCATTTTGGTCTTCTAAATAAAGTGGTGATTAAAGTTCTTTATAATGGCAAGAAAAAATGTTAAGTAAGATTATGTCATGCCTGAAGTATTATAAATGCAAACAGGCAAAAAAACCAGTACACTGTGGTTTCTATTTTGACATGCAGCTCTTTTCAAACCTGGCCTGAGCAAATGCTTGGAAGTTAGCTGTTTAATCGTAGCATCATACAATGGCCAGGGTTGGAAGGGACCTTAAAGGTCATCAAGTTCCAACTCCTTGCCATGAACAGGGAACACCTTCCATGAGGCCAGATTGCTCAGAGCCCCATCCAGCCTGGCCTTCAACACTTCCATGAGTAGAGCAGCCACAATTTCTCACAGGGCAACCTGTGCCAGTGCCTCACCACCCTTACAGTAAAGAATTTCTTCCTAATATTTAATCTAAACCTACGCTCTTTCAAGCCATTCCCCCTTGTCCCATCACTACATACCCTTGCAAAAAGTCCCCTCCATCATTCNAACATACACATAGACTCAGTCCATCCATTTCTTTCAATGTTGCTACCTTCAACTAGAGTTATAGGGAATAGGGCTTCTGCCTCAGCTTCCCTTACGAACCGTCCCAAGGCCCTGAAGTCCTTACTGATTCCCCTTGGATCACGTGTTGCCATTTCATTGCCCCCTATGTGGAAGATCAGTAATGAGTTGTAGTCTGAGGGCTGTACCAGGCTAGGAAGTTTCCTGGTAGAAGTACATTTGATGGAAGATCTATTAAACAAATTAATTATGATTTTATTTTTGTTGTCCAGTTGAAATTTTTAGATATAAATACTGTTAAATTTGGAATTTTCCTTCCCCAAAATCTGGCTTTCAATATTGTGACTAATGTAGATGGGAGCTGCTTAAATCTCAGACTTGGACCTTGTCCAGGTAGGCATCATGGCATCACAGAAAAAGGCTTTTGTTTCATATCGTCATGTCCTGTATAACCTAGACACCAATAGTCTGTGTCTATCCTTTCTGACTGATTTAGGAGAGTTACTGAACTTTCTATCACATCTAAAAATTTGTGAAGAATTTCCACTTTACTGTTTGTTTCTTAACAGCATGTGGAATGTGGGTGCAGTTTTCTGTGTGATCCAGTGGCTGCTGACTGAAGGGGGATAACGCCCTCCTTTGATCTCCCGGCTTTGCTGTTCGCACAGCCTGGGTTGTGCTGGCCATCCCTGCTGCCTGGCCGGGCTGCTGCCTCATGCTCAGCTTGCTGCTGGCCCATAGCCCCAAGCCCTTCAGCCCCAAGCCCCTCCTTCCCCAGACTGGCTGGCCCAGCCCCCATGATGCAGGAGGTGGCCCATCCCAGGGTCAGGATTAACTTGGTGCCATTTCTGTTGGTTGATTCCTCCAGCCAGTCCCTGTGGATGGCAGCCCTGCCTTCCACCCTTGGGATGCCATCCAGGAGCTTTGTGGTGGTCTGGTTGATCTCCTCCCTTATGTCTGTGTCTGTGAGTGCCTGTATGTGTGTATGTGTATGACTTCAAGTGTAAATATCTTTTTCACTATTCCAGTGCAGCAATTGGATTGAAAACTGGATTGAATCCAGAAAATCAAAATGAGCTTTCTAATTAAGCCCTGGTTCTAGTCAGTATTAATTCCATAAATTCTCTTGTGTAGAAGCAAGAGGTGTTTGTTAATCCATTACCGCTGTCAGTGGGAAGCGGCTCCCCCACAAAAGTTACTAAAATTGAGTACTGATGGATATTTTGCAATTATTGGAGACTTGCTTTTTCTTTCCAGATAACTGTAGAAAAGAAGACTGTGTGATAAAATTGCCTAACAACATGGTGAAATAAATATTTTGAGAACTTGGAATTACAAATTTAAGAATAGTCAGCTTCCATCAATATGAAACTGGAAAATTATGCAGTAAGAGCATGTCACTTTCCAGGACTAGCTGGATCAATAGGTTTGGTTTTGAGAAAAGAACAGAGATTGCATTTTTCTTCCGTAGCGTGCTTTGTATTTAACCTTTTTTAATGCCGTTCCTTATGCAAAATATCAATAAACAAAATGAAGGTTTAATTTGTCTTTTGTTGACTGCTTTGTACTTTCTATTGATTACTTGGAGCTCAAGAGAGCTAATTATTTCAAACTCTGAGGTCTCTTCCCATTCAAATATGTACTCTATTAAAATATTTTGAGGTAGAGTATTTGATGAGAAAAGTAATAATGCTTTTCTTTGTAACTTTTGCATCCAAACAGCACATCTGGGTGTAGTAAAAGCTGATTTAAATTTATTCTTTTCTCTCTTAACCAGGTCAATCTGTGAAGCTGTTTACAGAGTGTTTGTATATAAGTATGGCTATAGGGTGGAAAATATGTAGCAATATTTGCAGTGCTGTGGAAATTACGTTGTGGGGTGTTTTTTCTGTGTCAGGATGTCTCTGGAATGCCAGCTCTCTGTCGGCCTGTCGCAGAGGGAGGAGGGGGTTTTGATTATCGACTTGCCATGGCCATTCCAGATAAATGGATACAGGTGAGAACTTCTTAAAAAACCACATTATGCTCTTCAAAGTGGGATGTTTCTCTGTCAGTGCATACACATAAACACTTCTGAATCCTTCTGACATGTTTTGCTTTCTCTTGTGTTAATGTGCTATTGAAATAAATTCTGACAGGCTTGAGCACAAGTATTAGAGGCTGAAATGAGAGCTGTCAGATGTTATGTAGCTTTCAGGTGAGGAAGTTCAGGAGCTGGGATTTGCCTTCCAGCTGATAATTGTTTTCTTCGTACAATACACGTAAGCTCAATTTCTTTGAAATGACCTGTGTCTTACAACAGCTGTAGAATGTGTAATCTATATTCAATGTGAACAGGTAGATAAAAAGTAAGCAATATGCATATAAATATAAAAAACCCAATAAATAATCACTCCAAAATCACGCCATAAACCCTCCTGACATTTGGTATAGAAATTGGCATTGAATATAGATAGACCTGAAAGTTCAAGCAAAGTAGACCTAAGTGAATTACACAAACACCTGCAGTTGGTACAGGGGGGTTACAAAAAGAATAATAAAAACCTGTAAATGCTGAAGAACAATAATATATTAATAAATTCTGGCTACAATAAGGATTTATGGCACCTTTTTCTTATTATAGAGAGTCAAAAGAAAAGGCATAAAACCCTAAGTGATCTGAAAAGGCCTCTACTGATGTTTTAGAGAATGTTTTTCAGTCAGATAGATTACATCCAAATCCCTTGGGCTGTCATGATGATCTGAAAACAATAAATGTTTCACATGACCATTAATGCTTAAATAAATACAGTGAGTAGCTAAAAATAATTTTAAAGAACTAACTTTATTCAAACCTCTTTTCAGAAGATAAACTTGACAGCTTTTCCAACAGAGAGAGCGTCATTAAAATTTGGAACATGTAATTTAGATATTTAGGTCCTGGAATGCAGCAAGGACTCATTTTTTTTTTTACAAAAAATACCTAATTGTGATGCTTTGTGGGTTTCTTGGAGTTTTGTTAGTCTTTTCTTTTTTTTGTTTTGTTTTTGTTTTGTTCCTTACCACACTTTAGGGCAGGCAAGATGAGCGATTTCCTAGGTAGGCAAAATTCAAGTGGCCAACTTCATGTTACATGGGAAAAAAACGGACTGTAGAATTTTACAAGTGCAAAAAGTTGATAGTCTAATTCAGCAATCTCTGGTGTGGTCTGCTTAATTTAATTCACAATACTTGGATAGGAAACATAATAATGCTGCAGTGAATTCTGTTGTTTAACTGGAAGAAATGTCACTTTTTCCAGCTTAAACATGTACTTGACATGGGACACTGATGGAATGTTGGGTGCAAATCAGTTATGACTGGTGTTGTACAAGAACTTAGAGTGAGGCAGGCAGGAAGCTTCTTGCTAAGGAAACTGCAAATAAGTGACCACAATAGAGACGTGGAGTTAGGGAAAGAGGTGATGCCAGAGTTTGTTACCGAATTTCTTGAAGGGAAGAATAAAGCTGAGATGATTGGAAGGGAGAAGTTTAGAAACAGTTTATCAGCTGTTACCAAACAATCCTAGACTGCTTGCTCTCATTTCTCTCCAGTTTTTAAGTACATACCCATTAATAGTAAGTTTTCTAGGCAACTTGCTAAAATCAGTTTGAAAACTGGAGAGTCTCCAAAAGATTCCATGAGAGAATTCTGAGAAATCTGTAAAAGTAAGGAAGATAAACTGTTTCTCACAGCAGTGGCTGTGCTAGTTCAGTTTAAAGGTAGATATAGTACGTAATATAATGCTGCCTAGGGCCCTTGATGTGTTCAGAGCCAGAATTTATAGACTTACAAAAAAAAAAAAAAAAAAAAACACAAACAAAGAAAAAAAGTGTTTAGGAGTATATGGGCAGTTACAATTATAATGTTAAATTTTACGGCATGATATTGGCCATCTTGGTGCTATTGCCTTTTCATCATTTCTATTTTTATGTCTATATATTTGAATATATGCATTTGAGTCGTAGTGATCAATGAAGGTCTACAAAGTGGTGTAGAAAAAAAAGAAAACACTAACAATGAAATTGAGTTAGATTTAGCAGAGGAAGGAAATGATGTGATATGAGGCAGAAAATTACTATTAATGGGATTTAATTTCAATTGCTAAAAATTAGGAGATGGCACCACAGTGCCCAGTGGTTAAGCCTTAGTTGGAAGCTCCCACATGCCAGGGTAGCATCTCCTGATACTGTGAACGAGGGAGGTGTGTGCCCACATTTTTCTTCCTTGGTTTTGGTGCAGTGATCTCTTGAAGGTCCTATCAGTCACATTATCCATTGTGTCAGAGGATTCACAGGATAAATGGCAAATCCTGTTGTCTGTACTTCCCCAGGGAGGTAGAGGAGAAGCAAAGTATTCTAGTTGTTATCATTATGTGATAAAATTGAAAAAAAAAAAAATCTCTTTATCAGAGAAAGCTCATCGCTTCAAAACTTGTGAACATGAGAATACAGTTCACAATCCATTAGAAATTTTGTATCAGGTTAATGTTATGTGCCTTTAGTTAAAACAACAATAACTTTTCTGTCATCTTTCTTTTATTTCTGTAGATAATTAAGGAGCTGAAAGATGAAGACTGGAATATGGGCAATATTGTGCATACATTAACGAACAGACGGTATGAAGAAAAATACATTGCTTATGCAGAGAGTCACGACCAGGTATTTTCAGCTGTTTGTTCATAAACAAGTAAAAGATGTTGTTTAGAGGCTTGGTGGGTTTTATTTTTTGAAGATGAGAAAGGAGTTGAGAAGGATGGCAAGAATTTTGGAAATAGGTAAATTTGGACTACTGCTCAATTTTTTAAACTTTTTTGTTGTTGTTTTTGTTTTGTTTGTTTGGGTTTTTTTTGATTGTTTTGGAGTTCTTTGTTTGCTTCTTTTTTGTTGTTGTTTTTGGGGGGATTTTGGTTTGTTTTTTGGTTTTGCTGTGTTTTTATTTTATTATAAAAATCCTTCATTTTCATAAAGGAATCCTTCCTGGAGTGCATGGGTAATGATGGTTTTCAGTTTTGTTTTGTTTTTAATAAATGAATCAAAGGTGTATAACCCATGCTTTTGAAAATCCTGTTTCCATTAAGTAAGCTGGAACACTACTTATGATAAGGATAAACAACATCCCAATTTAAGGAATTTATTTGTGACTTTTATTAGAAAACATTTTATTAGAAAATGGATATTTTATTTAAGTAACTTATCTTCAGCTCTTTCCTTTACATAGCAGAGGTTGATATTCTAATTCCTGTACTTTCTATAATAAATGTCAACAGAAGTGTCCAAAACAAGTTGCATATTTTAAAAAGTGCATTCTGAGTGTACCATTCATTATATCCATTTTGTGTACCTATTTACATTCTACTCTCAAGAGTCTGTTACAGTGTTCATTTAATGCATGATCCGGGGAAAGAATTTCAGAAATTACTTGGAAATGTATATTTTTTTCTATGATAAGCTGCTTTCATCAAAGCTGATTGTTCACCCTAAAGGATGACACATAACATTACTGTTGCGGTTCTTTTATCTCATGCTGATTTTTAGCAATTGGGTGATTTTCCATATCACTATGCATTTTTAGTTTAGAATGCCATACTTTGGGAGAAAATCTCATTATTTTTAATTAAAATAAAAGGACAATTACAGACATACATCAGGCTGATATGTGAAAAGGAGGATAGAGAAACAAAAAGGCAGCGTAGATAGAATTCAGTCTGAAGATGCCTGAAGTGATGCATGTGAGGGTACAGTCCTGGTTTCTTATGGGTTGTAATGGGCCAGGAGCTGACTGTTGCCAGTCAGAATACAAGGCCTCGTGGTTATAAGAAGAGTGTGAAAATAGCAACTCCAAAGCTAATAGCTGTCAGAAAACCAGATGCAGCCCTGGAATTATTATGAGTGGAATGGAGCAAAGAGCACAATCAGTATGCTACTGCAGTCTTTCATGGTTTGTGTGCATCTTGAATGTTGAAGGCAGGTTTGGCCCGGTATCTTAAAGGATACACAGCATAACCGGGAAAAATGCTGTGAGAGAGGAATGGCAGGTGTGGACTGATTTCCATAAGAAAAAAACTGAACAGAGTAAGATTCTTTGGGGTAGCAAAGAGATCACTGAAAGGGGAAATATATCCATTTATAAAATCCCAGCTGCCACAGAAAACACGAGTAGGGAGCACTTAGCTTCTCTTCCAGTGGAAAGATTAGGGGATATTAAATGGCACTAACAAATGCCATATTCTGAGTCCAGAAAATGATTGTTCATTGCAGTCTTCAGTGTTGTCATTGTTGCATAGGGATTTTTTTTTCCCTTTAAATGGACTATTTTTTATTTAAGGGAATAATCCATATATGCTGTTATATTGTCAGTTGGAAAATGAAAGAATGATGGTGCTTTTCAGCTAGACCTGTTTACAATTCATCTGTATCTCTAGAATTTAGTAAGTTTTCCTTCAAGAGCATAAAACAAGAATTGGTCTAACTGAACAAAAATCAGCTATTTAAATATAAATGCTCCAAAATGTTTTCAACTATCTGCCTGCTAATATATTGAATAGCATTTTGTGGCCTTTCTTAAGTAGCACTAGCAAGTTAGTAATTAAGTTTTTTCTTTCGTGTGAAATCACAGAAAACCAATCACATTCTTGACTGCCTATAAACGAATGCTTCATACTCACTCTGCATGTCTAAGGCAGAGTTTTGTTAATACCCATTTATTTTTACGTTCCAGGAACCTTTATTTCAGACGTTTGCTTTCTTATTTTCTGCGTTTCCTACAAAAATGCCCAAATGGTCACTTTTCACTTACTGAGTTGCTGCTGATGTTTCACATTTGGTATCTGTAGGTGAGAAAGTTCTTAGAAGTAATCATGCAGTTTGGTCCCATCAGGTGAAATGTAGGACCAGGGGTTAGACAGTGGCCGATCCATTATGATACACCCTCAATCCTGTCAGCCCAGGAGCCCCAGTAACCAGAGGGAGGATGGCAAGGGGAAAACAGACAGCTGGGGCTGACAGCAGTCCAGGCTCAGCTCATGGACATCCCTGCCTCAGTTTACATCTTTCAGGTTTTGTCAGCAGACCAGATCTGTATTGCACACCACACAATGCGCAGATGCAGTGGTCAGAATGTAGGGTCACCATGACCTGATGATCATGGGCAGTGGCACGATGTTTCCTTCAGGAACAGGGATTGTATCATGCACACTGAGCCACGTCCTTGGCTCCTCAGCAGTCTTCCAAGTCCTCCCCCTACGATACAGGGGACCTGCTTTAAAAAACCCCAACGTTTAGAAACACTTCTATTATACCCAAGGGTTTTCTTCAGTGTTTTATTGAACTGTTCTAGGCACTGGTTGGTGATAAGACACTGGCTTTTCGCCTGATGGATGCAGAGATGTATACAAATATGAGTGTGCTCATGCCTCTGACGCCAATTATTGATCGTGGGATACAGCTTCATAAAATGATTCGCCTCATTACTCATGCACTCGGAGGAGAGAGCTATCTGAACTTCATGGGTAAGTAATTTCAGGAAAAACTCTCTCATTTTCTCATCTACAGAATGCGTGGCAGGGAAATTAAATGATCTGACATCATCTTATATCCACGGTATTTATCACAGTGCTGAAATTTGGAGCATAAATGCTTTTATAGATTTATTGCAGAAAGTAATATGCGTTGTTTTTCTGTCTGTAAGATGTATTATTAGACAAGAAAATAGAATCAAGATGGTTCCTAACTGTAAGAGAAAAAACTTTTACAACTCAGACTAGTATTTTAATTGCTATTCTGCAAGTTTGTCAGGTGGTGAGCTGTGGCTCAGGCAGCTGGGTTGTATTTCATCTCTATTCTTTTACTCTCCTAAATTTTTAGGATAACAGTGAATTTACTAAAGATAGCTCTGTGCTTATTTCAGTTATTAATTGTCAGGAAAGAGCCTGGAATCAGTTGACTTATTTCATTACTCCTCAGAGCTTAATGAGGTAGGCAAGGACAAATCACAGACATAGGAGGCACATTCTTCTATTAAAGCACAGAAATTGTAAGAGGTAGTGGTACTTTCTTCTGGTCCATAAGCTGTAAAATAAAACTGTTGTACTTCCTAAGCACAATTGCTGCAAGAGAGTTCAGTTGTTGGTCTAATTTAATCAACAAGTTACAGTTTCATGTCGTCGTCTTAGAAGTTGAATGTTCTTAGCTTTATCCAAAATTCCAAAGCTGTTTGTGCCGTCTATTCTTTACCACATTCATTCCTTTAATTTCTTTGCAAAATAGTTCTTACTTTCGAGCAAAAATTTTGTAATGTGGTCCGACAAGTTCTGTATAGCAGTTCTGATAGTCTCATAGGGGAAAAAAAAAAACAACACTGAAGCAACACTAGAAAATCACCATTTCAGTTTTCTGATAATGTAACCCTTGAAAATTATAGAAACTTTAGCTTATTTTGTCTTCTACTTTTGTGGTTAAATGTTTTGTTATATAAAGTTTAAGGGGACTGTTGGATATATACTGCCCTTCTTCCATAATGGTGTATTTAACGTCATATTTTCTGATTAAAAAACTGGAGAATATAAGATAATGGCGACACTGGATTTAAGCATGCCTGTGTTCTCTTTCTTTGTATTAGGAGAAAACTCAGAAAATAGCATGTTGATTTTTCTTAAAAAGAATTGAAGTAACTTCGGTACAGATCAAATTAATTCACTATGTGCAATACTAGTAAAACTGTTCTTTCCAATAAAATGCAGGGTTTTATTTTCCTAAGAGTGAAGAAGAGTTAATGAAATAAATATTTATGAAGTGTGCAATCAGGCACCAAAATGTTCAAGGTATGAGGTGTCTGCTTCCATCCAAACTAGTGGTACTACAATAGTTAAGGAAGCAGGTGTTTACAAAATACTCCAGCTAAACTGCAGGTGTCTTCGCCCCAGATTGATTTAGTAAGATTAGAAATATAATCAGTAATGCAATGTGGCATGTTAAATCCAGTGTGTCAATGCTGGCTGGTTGAGCAATTAATATTGGGTATCTCTGAGTACTGCAAGTGGCTCGGTAACTACATTATAGTTTGCTGTATGTAAAAGGTGAAAAGATCGTAATACCTGCTGGAGGAGAAAACATATGAATTCAGAATGCTGTGGACTTAAAATGCGTGTTGCAACATGCTATCTAGTTAAGCAAGTACAGTGACAAATGAGGTCTTTAACTTGCAGGTTTTGTGAATGCCAAAGGTAAGAAGGAAAAGCCTCCTGTAGGGTGGGGGGAGGAGTGGAAATCTTTCACAGTGCCTGGAGAAGGCATTCCAGGTGCTTCTGTGCTTCCCTAGGTCCTTTCATTAAGAATCTTGTACCTTCTGTCTCTGTAAACACAACAAAGAAACACCCTGCTTTCTGAATGCCTTGCTCACCTTAAGGAAAACCAAACCTCATCTAAAAAAATGTTGTGTCAGGAGTGGAAATCTGTGTTCCCAAATATATCCTGGAATTTATCTTTGAAGATCTGGAATATTTAATTACACACGTGTTGGAGCATCATTTGGGCTCCATATGTGCAAGCAGATTCCTGTTGACAGCAGTTGTGCATCAAACACTGATGTGTCTTTCTCTCATCTTTCTCACTTATCACACTGGATGGTTCTCTGTCCTTCTTACGTGTATCTCTAAGAAGCCACTGCAAAAGCCATGAAAGTTTTGATTCTTATTCTTCATG
>VYZQ01028331.1:5626-20698 GCA_013400655.1 Mystacornis crossleyi
GGGAAGACCATAAAAGGCCAAACTCAGCAAAACCCCTTTTATAAGTAAAACACAAAAATACTGGTTTTGTAGTATGTACCAATAACGTGAAAAGTTTCTGAAATTATACAATAATGCCAAAATCTTTATTTGTGTAAGGCTTTTCTGACACAGAATATTGATATTTTGAATGGGAACATTTTTAATGTAGTTTGGTAGAGTTGTAAAAATGACAGTGTTTCTGAGAGAACCTGCTTATTTTCCATCAGCCTGAAGGGTATCCAAACATAATTGCCATAATTTTCTGAGGATGGCCTAAGTTCTATGCTTTTCATATTTTTTTCTGGACTATTTCTCATTTAAATTCTGGAAAGAGGTGAAATGAGGAAGTGACACCATTGTATTCCAATTGTCTACTGAAAGTTCACCTTGCCTTCCCACTCTGCTTCAGGGATTATCTAGAAATCTAAGAGTTTAGAAAGAGATTCTCTGCAGCCTTAGCAGTTTCCCTCTACTTCCACCTATGTTATTAACTTTCCCATACCAACCCCAAATGAGCTTAAATATAAACTTCTCTACGTCTAATGAGCCATAATTAGCTCATCAACTTCTGACAAGCCTAAATAGACTTGTTAGGGAATGACAAGTCTAGCCTATCTCACAGCAGAGTGGGTGTCATCCCTCCCACTCAACCCTCCAAGGAAGGAAACAAATCTCTTAAAAGCTCTTTGCCAGGTTTCCAGTGTCCTCCAGGACCCCAAAAGGAGGGAGCCTTGTTTGATCACTGCTCTTTCCTACCTTCCTGCCCTTTTGCAGAGATTTACACAAAAATGACCTAGAGGAGAAGGAGAGTGTAGAATTTATTGATGTGATGGGTTACTCTTTCTCTTTCTGCCCGTCTAGATAAAGAAGGGACTGAGATGTTGAAGGGAACAATCTTCGACTTGTTTCTTTAGGCTGACTCCACAGTTGCCAGAGCCAAAATTAGCTCTTCAGCTCCTGATGAAGCATGCTGATGTTACTATTTAAAATGTTAATAACTCTTAAAATAAGAAACTGATCTAATCTTTATTTCTCTGCACTTCAGTTCAACTAGATGAGTCCAGGGAGCCAAAATGATTCCATTTATTCCAGGTTATTTATTTATTTATTTAGCTAGAGAATGCAAAATAGCATGGAATAAAAGTGCACTGAACTGCTTAAAAATGTCTTTCCTATACAGGAGAACCATAATGCCTCAAACAAAGGATCCTGCCACTTTTGGAAAGCATTGGTTTTTCCTGGTGCATAATTCAAAATTGAAAGTTTGGAAACTGCACCAGTATTTGCAAGTTTTGAAGAATGGGCAGACCCATCGTTTAAAATGACACATGCATTGCTATTATGTTAAATTTATTTGTATACATAAGTCTTAATAGCGACCCATCTGTTTCAGAGTCTATGAAACCTAGGTGCTTGTCTGTCTAAATGCTGTTTCAGGATCTGGTTTCCAAAGACACTACCTCAAAAAGCATTTCTTGGCTGGCCAGAGCTCCTCCTGAAGTAGTGTAATACATGTTCCATTCCCTCCTGTGCTGGTAGGTCTCCTCAGCAACAAGGATATACTTGGTAAGCTTGTCCTCCCTGCCCTGGGGGAAAACAAACAAACAAACAAACAAAACTAACAAAAAAACAAAATCCGAAAATAACTGAAGTTTGTTTTAGAGACATTCCACATTACAGATTCTTCAAGAATGAGGACTTCTTTGACAAAATGCGAAGGCCACATCATCAGTAGTTTATTATAACATCTGGGATTTTCAGAAGCCACTTGAGGATCTGGGAGTTGGATACCTCTGCAAGTCTGTGGTAAATTTGCAGCTTAAACAATATTGGTCTACAGACTTCAGTGGAGCAATGCATTTTTCAGCAGCTGAGTCAACGCTGAGTGCCACAAAAAGCCTATAGAGAAATTGAAATTCCTGCTCTGATAACAAAATGGATCTGAATTCATGAAACTGCAATGAAATTAATATGATTCTTATTTGCCATTTTAGCAGTTATTAAATCTCAGTTTCTGAAAAATATCTATCTTTTGTTTCCAAGCTATTTTGTGCAGTAGGATTCTGCCCTAGGAGAATCTTATCACCAAGTTATAAATCTCTGAACCCAGAGAATTTCAACAGAAATACTTATTCATTCCTAAATAGTTTGGGTTTAACACTAACATTGTAATTAAATTGTGGTTTTTCACTTTTCCCCTGCTGTTTTAGAGAGAATGCGTTCAGCTCTTTGGTATAAATGAGAACTAAGTGAATGATAATCTATTTTAACCTCAGTGGATTTGAAGTAGAAGATAGACTTTGATTTTAGTAATTGTTTTCTAAAATAAGCCTTTTAGGGGAAAAACCACCTCAGAACAGTATCTTCATATCTTTATCAGAAATTTCAAATAAAAATCTTGTTTTCATTACTCTAACATAGAATAGAAAATGTTCCTGTCAGACTTTAATTGAATCACCTAATGCATGTCAAAATATTTTTTTATCAAGTCTTCATTTATAAAGTCAAAGTTAATGAGACTGGGCCTTCTGCTCTCACAAACACTTAATATTGGCTATATATGACATGTTCTCTGCTAATGTCATCCCACACTAGGCTATCCAAATTACCACAAGGTTGTAAGTGCTCCCTTGAGGCCCCAAATAAGGTTGGTTTGCTCAAGTATTGCTTCTTTTTGTTTGTTTTTTTTTGAGTGAACATGGGCTAGGCAGTGGTGCAGGCATGAATGGGAGGGGACAGTTACTGGGAGGTGACCCTGATCACAGGGACACAAGCACCAAAGCAAATGGTGGAAATGAGTGGGAGTGCCTTAAGCTAAATTTGGAAAGCCACATTTGACATGTTTTGTCCCTGATCACGAGTTGCCCTGGAGAGCAAGAGAATCCATATGTTTTTTGGAAAGACAGTAGCACCAGAGAGATGTAGACAGGCTGGGGATGTATGTGAAATGCACAGACTCAGGTTTCCTGTTCAATTTGTTCAGACTTGCACACAAAGACAGCACTTCAGCCAAAGAATCAGTGTATACCAAAATGCCCTGTTAGTCAGGAATTAAGTGTGATGGTCACTGGGCCACCTGGCATACCCTGGCCATCAGAAAAGTTTGTTGAAATGACATTTTTAATCCCTTCCCACCTCATAATAGATCCAGAAACACACATTTCCCTTCCTCACTACAAAACCCTATTTATTGTAGGGCTGCCAGGACAAGAGGATCGCTATGTAATTCCTGTGCATCCTCAATGCCAAACATGGTTCATTTAATGGGTTCAGAGAGACAGAAATTAAAAATAACATGGCTCTGGAGACTGTTTTGTTTTGCTCTGCTCCTTGCAAGTAGAATAATAAATTACTACGTTAAACTCTCACCTCCATATTTTAAAAGTCAGAAAATGTGACAGCGAAAGTAGGAAGGATCAGAAGAAGCAGTGTGATATGTATAGAGGAAAAGTTACATTATATGTAACTTGCCTATTCAACAGAATGCACCCTGGAAAACTTGTTAAAACTGGTACACTGAGACCAGAAAAATGCTTTGAATAACCACCATCTGTAAACTTACGAAAGCACAAATCTTCTGGGAATATTGGAGAAGACAGACAACATTGACCTTCGCCCTGGTAGAAAATTAGCTTTTTTATCTTGAGCAAAGTACAAGCAAAGAAAGTCTTGTCCTAATACATAAAAGCAGGAAAGAGTGCATGAACTTTCTCTGCAAAAGCCAGAGAAAACATGAGGAGCAGAAAAACACAGTCTTAACAGTGGCCTCAGAACCTTAGGGTCACACACAGAATCTTTTAGATGCCCTAAAAGTAAAAGGTTCTGGATGAGATCTTTTCCCCACTAAGGTCAAGGACATAACACCTTCTTATTTTGTCCTCAACATACTGATGCTCTGCAAACAGAGGTAGGAACAACAGAAAAATCACAATGATCAAACGTACTTACATAATCCATGTATTTTCCACATATGGGTGTTTTTCTGTATATCAAAGATGCTTCAGGAGCTAGATAATGAGCCACAACATCCATTTCACTTGGCACAGTAGTATCAACTAATAACAAGGTGTCTAGTAATGAAGATTTCTGGGGGCACCAAGTTAACATAACTGTTTCTCAGGATGTCCTATTTGTAAGATTGCCTTTTGCATTTGCAAAGCTTAGCAGTAGAATTTGAAGATGAATAAAGATTATTACAATACATAGGCTTGTTGCCCTTGTTTGTGAGCTGCTTGTTTATGCAACACTAACTCCATAGGAAAACAGTACCTTGCTATATTGAGGGAAGTAAATGTTATGACTTCCTGAGCATAACTGAGATGTCTGGATCAATACATAAATGAAACACTAAATTTAGTAAGTAGACCTTTAGTCTCTAAGTGTACAGTGTTTATATATCTCTACACTGTGTCCTGCCCTCAAAGTAGTAGAAGCTTTTCTGGAGCTACAATGATGCAGAATAATTAATTCAGATCAAGGGCTTGATTAAAAAATCTGTAGGAATTAGTATTTCTTTTCTCTCTCTCATGATAATACAGAAGCCCAAGATGCAGTCTTAATTATCTAGAAAAATATTAAAAAGCAATGGAAATAGGTTATAATAAGGTACTCAGCTTGTTAAACCTTTTGTGCATTTGACCATCTGGAGCAGAGTATCTCAGCTGCTCAGACCATAATGTCACCTGGCTTTTCCATGGTGGGATGTGCTCTGACAGACATGGGACTATGTGGTTACTCAGCATTCTTCCCTTTTATTTATCTTTCATCTCAATATCACTGTTTTACTGTAATTTCCTGATTAAAAACAAACAAATAAACAGAACCACTCTAAATTCTGCTCTGAAAGGTTCCTTCTTGACCTCATATGTAAACTGAGACTTGAGTACAAAGAACTTAAAAGCTTTCAAACCTAATTTTTTCAAGTACATTGAAGGTATGGAAACTATAGTGGGCTGTGGATCAAATCATGTCTAATATCTTCAACGCAGAAACAGGGCAATGTAGAGACATCCAGGAAGCTGTGGAAAAATCCTTTGAACATTCCACATGATAGATATTGTTTTTCTTACTCTTAATTCGCCACATCCTGTCCCTTCTCTACATCCTAAGTATCCTTTCATCCTGCAGGTCTGGGACTTTTTCTGCTAAGCATCCACCATAGGGAAACAATCCTTGTGTTTTCCACAAACTTCAGCCCATGCATAAAAAGGGCGGGCAAAGCCAGGTTTTATCTGAGTCAGGAGGAGTAATCCAGAAAAAGAATTTCAGAATATTTTTTAAGATGTGTATGACACAAGTGCAAACGTAAACCCGTGGTGCGTGTGTTATTTTCCATGGGAATGACCAGCAATACGAAGCACACGTCGGCTCTCCGATGGAAAAGCCGGCTTGGGTTATAAATCAGGCACTGCTGAGCAGCGCAGCCGAGCGCCGTCAGAGGGCGAGCAAGAGTAGTTGTGTCGGGAAGGAAATGCGTCCTCAAGCAAATAAAGTGGAAAAAAATTGAATTAAAATAAAAGAAGAAAAGCATTTTTAGTGATCCTCCTCTGTTGAGCAGCTATCTCTGGATGCTAGATCTGCAAATCCACACTGTCTTCTTCCTTCTTGAGTCTCCTGTCACCGCAGGGAATGGGTCTTGGCTATCAGCAAAAGCAAGATCAGACCTGTTTTGGTCTAGATGCAATATTTAACTTTGGGAATTTGTAAGTCATGTATAAAACAAGACAAAATCCCAAGGTTCAGTAATCTAACTGCTGTGCCAGGGACACAGGCAAATCAGGGGGATTACAAATGCTCAGTACAAGGGGAGCAGCTGATGTCTAAAAGGCTCAGTAAAATAATAAGAGATTCACACCAGGAAACAGCCACAACAACATGTGAAATGTATTTTAAAGGCGTTTAATAGATTTCTATTAACCCCTTGGACTGTTGGGAAAGGCCTGTGGAAATAGAAAGGTGTGTCAGAGCAGAACCATCAGCTGCAGAGAATGTTAGTTAAACAAAATTTCAGCTTTCTGAGAGACATGGAGGAAAAGAAATGGTCCATCACAAGAAAACCATCATTTTCTCCTATGCACCCCAAAGCAAAGGTAGAGTGATGTATGAGGAAATTATTTTTTGTACTTCACTCCTCCTAATATCCCCTTACCTTTCAACTGGAAAAAAAAAAAAGGGCAAGTAAATAAAAATTTAAGAACAGAAATTTTACAAAAGGTATTTAAAATATCATTTCCATTCCCTTCACCTGGGGAGACACAAGAGGTGTCACTGTCATCATCTCAAACCCCTAGAGATAAGGCAACTCGTTTCCTATTATTAGGGTTAAATCTGTGCCCACTTTTTTTAAACGTATCCTAGTTTTCCTCCCTCTAAGCCACTTTTTTACAAAGGCTGACATTCTTTAATCATTTCAACCTTTTACTCCTATCAGGAAAATTAGGACTTCTCTGTTCACCTTGTACTTGCCAGAGAAGTTAGCCAAGATTTGTTCATGATGATGGTTTTTGTTGTTTGCTGGTGATGTCCTTGGCTCAGAGTTTTTGCCAGGTGTTTATTGGACCCCAGCAGCCAGAACATAAAAAAAAATTGTGAAGCATAAGGTTTCTCATTAGGGTTTTTTTTAAAACATATTTGTCATTGTATGTCATAATCTTCATAATCAGTCTTCCTCCCCAAATACTCCATCCCACTTTGAATCTCTCTTCAGTTATGTTCTTTTGACAGTGATTTCCACATGCAACCATGTGTCAAAAATACACCTTTTGTGATGCTGAGGAACACTGAGACTTCCTAAAATATTGAGTCTCCAAACTTAATTTTGATCTCTTTCTTGATTTATCCATTAAGTATGAGTGTTTTTCATTCCCTCTTGATAAACTAAATATTCACCTTTTCCAACTTCTTTCTTTTTGCAATAAAAAGTGAATGTGTATCCTCAGATCAGCAGACTGACTGCCACAGAATTATTTTATTTTTTGGAAACAGTGAGGTATGAGCATCAGGATAACTATGCCCATGGCATGGTAACAGACTCTGGATGTGAGATATGAGCATTAGAAACATTAAGTATATTTTCACTTTAGAGGATATGATTTCCTTTTCATGTTACTTTTCTTTACCTTCAGTTTTATGTGATTGGAAGGCTTAATAAAAAATAAGGATTTTTAAACCCTCCTCACATTATTTACTTCACGCAGTCAAAATTCACAAGCATCAAAGTTTCCTCTCAGTGCTGTATCAAAAACCAGAAAGCTTTAAGGCTTGGCCAAAGAATCAACACAAACCTAAAGCGGAGGCATCAGCTCATGAGACTGCTGACAGAAAGGATTAAACAGACGTTTGAAAGTATTTCCAGTGCTATAGGAGAAAAAAGAAAAGCCCTCAGTTCTACACTTTCATTTAAACTAAGAAGTCCAGCTTTTGTAAACTATTCACTTTGCTGATACTCAACAAATACCTGCTGATGAGATGGCTTCATCTGCTAATGAAAATAATTGCTCAAAGGCTTAACCTTGGTTTTGGGTAAAATATATGGGCTATTCAAGCTTTGATTAAAAAAAAAATAGAGTAAGAATGGATTTTTGTGATCAAGAAATGGGGTCTGACTGCTTTCAGAAGTGGAATTGGATCCTGGAAGAATAATTTCATTGTGGTGTTCTGCAGAATTTCAATACATGCTCAAATTTGCTTCTTCTTTTCCCGCTCATTATTAGCTGTTTTAGTGCTGGGGACAGGTATCATGGTGGGTTTTACTGGTCAGCAATGCTGCATTGTCCATACTGGGAGATTATGCTTTCCCTTTCAGCTGCTGCTTCCTGGCTGCTGCCTCCACTTCTTCCTCATCTACATCTACAGTCTGGCTTCTCTGTGCAAAACAAGAGTGGCAAGGAAAAAAAATGCTCTATAAATATTATTGGTCTGCCTTTGCAAATGCAGATTCTCTCCAGTCTACTCCATAGCAGGGTTACAGCACAGCTGGGAGTCAGAGAGGAACGCTGCTGCTTGTTGCTTTTCCAGATACCTTGTCATATTAGCTGTCCTGTCCAGAGATTCACAGAGGCATAGCAAGAATCCTGAGGAAGTAGATAGAATTTTCATCTATCTATTGTTGTCTACTTTTGCATGTTATTTTTCTCCTGGAGCCAAGAGAACAGAGTAGGCAGTAGACACATTCATGCTAAACACACATACATAAAATACATTCGGGAAAAAATAGCTCTAGAGTCAAGGAAGAGAAAGCCCTTTAAGATCTTCTGACCTCCTCCAGAGAGCTGTGGCAGGCAGACAGGCAGTGCCAGAGCAGGGATGCCCACTGCCATAGCCCTGTCTTCAGACCCGAGAATTGAAGATGCCAGGCACTTCTGTTATTTCCTTCAATTCTTGTTGCAAACCCACCTTCACAAGTGGGGTTTTCTGCTGTTCAGTCACATGCATTCCTTGGCCCTTTATGCGTTTCTTTCCAAAGCTTAGAAAGAGGGAAGGAGAGTTTGGGGTTTAAATCATGCCTTCCTTTAAGACCTGAAATCCATATCACGCAGGGTATGCAAGTCAGGCATCTCCAGGAGCTGGGAGCAGCTGGGAGTGCCTCAGGGACGCAGGGGCAGACCTCGCAGGCAGGGTGTGTCCGTCAGACAGCCGGAGAGGGGGGCAGGCTGGGGGGCACCAGGACACCCCCAGCCCCCGTGTATGGCAGCCCTGGAGACTGGCTGTGGGAGCTGGAGGCTGGCGGCGCTGCAGGGTCACTGGGGACAGGATGAATGGCCCTGGGGAGTCTGAAATAGTGACCTGAGCCGTGGGCTGGGCAGGGGAACACCCTAGAGAGGCTGCCCAGGACCACCATCACAGACTATCACAGCCCTCAGCACTCAGCCACAGTGTCCCCAGAAACGCCCAGCAGCAGCAGAGTTATTGCAAACACAGAGCTGAGAATCCAGCCAGTGAGGCGGCTGCTGTAAAAGAGCCATCGTACAGCTTTTGGGCCTTGCATGTCATAGAAGTTTAGAATTGAAGAGTGGAGATAGTATGGCTGCTCTTCCTGTGTACAAGCGGAAGTGAGATCAAAGTCAGGGGGACGAGCAGCGGATTCGAGACTCCCGTGGCAAGAAGGCTGCTAGCAAAAGTGTGCTGGCACAACCCCTCTGAGAGCATAATAGAGGTACTGAAAAAGAAAACAAAAAAGCTGTACATGGGGAAGAAGAACAAAAAACCAATGTGATGTTTATAAACAGAGATAATGATGCACAAATAATGAACAGCGTTCAAAACAGAAAACAGTAATAAAATGGTGGTGCTCATAGCAAGTCGAGCAATGGAGTTTCAGCAAAAGCTGCTTTATTGCTAAAAGACTGAATTTGGTGCCGAAGTGGGTGAGGATGCATTAACGGTTAAGATGCCTGTGTCCCATAACTCTGTCAGCTGTGAAGCTCACAAACCATGGGCCTGAACACCAGATAAAAAGAAAGAACTTTTGTGTTTTTACTAACTTTTGGACACTGAACAATTAACCACCATACTTCCTTTGACATTGTGTCATACTTAACAGTATTCTTTCAAAATTCCTTTAAAATTAAAAGAATATTTTCCTTTTGATGCAACTAGAAAAGCATTGATATTGAACTAGAATAAAACTGTCATTCATTTTCTCAGAGTACAATGACTTGGCCAAGTCGTAAGCTACATAAAGCCCTGAATTTATTACGTGCCTATTTTTAAGCGAAGTTTTAGAACTACATTATGTGGAATAATCTTTTGACATTTCCATCCAAAAGAACTATTAAAAATCATTTGTCTTGCTGCACTGCTGGGCATATACTTTTCAGAAAGATTGACTAGCACATGCCACTGTATTTGTGGGGTTTCACAGGTGTTCTTTATCTTTTGAATACTAATGTCATAAAAAAGCATGATCTCCTGAAGTTTGCTAGTGCCACTCATTACATCCAATCTTTCACCTTCCTGAAGCCAATTCCTCTGAAAGTGCTCACTCTGAAATTCAAGAGCGGTATATTTTTAGTGTATTCTATTTAGAAGACATAACTAATTTTCTTAGTTATGCTGTTTGTTTCTTTAGTTATACCATTTGTTTCCTTGTGAAAAAAATGAAAAATTCAGACTCTTCTCTGTGAATTGAGTACAAATCTGATTTATTCAAGCAACATGCAATTTGAGAAAGTATATATATAACTTCAGCTCTCAGTATCAGTCATTCAAGTTTCATTCCTTCCACAGAGTTTTGTTATTTTATGCCAGCTTATACCTTTAGCGCAAAAATGCTTAATGATAGACTATAATAATTATACAACATCTTATGAAATGCTTTGCTTACCAACACTGGCATTGTTTTGGGACTGGTAGAATAAGTTGGTTTTAATTCTGTGTCCTTGAGGGTGGACTTAGACATTTTTTAAAGCCCTTCTTTTTGATAGGAGGAGGGAATGTCACTGGCAAAGGAAACACCTTTCCTGCAGACATGTTTAAATTAATGATCTATGGACTAAGAATAATTACAGAATTTATACTTTTTTTAATTCAGTTGCATAGATACAGAGATGATTCTGCATTATCAACATTCTCTAGCTACTCTTTCATTTTTCTGTGACTGTAGTGATTTCAAAGACATCCTGAAATGTCTGTAGGGCTGTAATTTGACTGGCAGTATCAACTTCCTGCATCTCCTAATAGTCCTTCTTCTCAGCTTATATTTGTGAGTGTTTTTTTCTTCATCTTTTAAGATCTCTCTGCAGGACACAGCAGATTTTTTCAGCTTTTTCCTAGTCAAATATATGAAATATATTGTTTTAAAATAATGATACACTAAAACACAGCTCTAACCAGAAATACTCGAGATGGTCATGGCTGCCTTGAGGAACTGTCACACTGGCTCCCTCCGTTCCTTTTCCTCTTGCATACTGCTGCTTCTGTATTCAATATCTATTTCCTCTCTGATTAAATGTAAGCCAGCTCTTGCTCTGTGGATTTGCAGTAAGACTTCAAATACCTCAGCACTCGGGAGCCAGAAGTGTTCTTCAGCCAGAATAGCACACAAAAGTTAATTTAGCATGTTCTAGACTGGGGACACAATTCCTCCCATTCATGTACATCAGTTTTACACTGCTTTAATTCTGCCCACTTTAACAGAGTTCACCTTGATATAAACTGCTGAATAACTGAGGCACCAGGATAAATCAGGCAAAAAAATCATAATTTATTATATATATATAGTAATGTTAAGTGTAGTTCCTCATGTCCAGTTACAGGGACTGTTGTCATATTTCCCATAAGAAAGATCACACAAAATAGTGAGATTGACTAATTTCGGTCAGCTGACATTCTAGTTAAGAGCCAGCAGTAAGGACAGAGGGCTTTTCAGCACAGGATAAAGCCTGAATTTGTGTCTGCCTTTTATTGTGTAATGCGTTTGTACCACTCTCTGAAATACATCTTATATGTAGGAAACGCGCTGGATTTTATTTCCGTCATTTTACTTGATTCATTTTTAAGTGTCTTTGTTTTTTTTCAAGGTTCAGGTGCGTGGTGACACAATTTTGCCACAATTAGAACAGAGTCTACCAGGTGACAGGGAGAGAATGCAGATGAGTGAGGCCCCGCTGGTTGATTCAGATCTAGGATTCAAATCTCTGGAGAAAAAACTGGCATGCTTTGGGCAACATCCAGTCCTGGTGAAAAAGGGCAAATTCATTGAAAGCTCGGGTGTTACAGCAGCTTTGCCAAAAAAGAGGTCACCTGAATAGTTTCACCTACTTAAAATTTTGAATCTGACTTAAAAAGACAAGCTGCAATGATGCCTGCCTGCTTTTTCATTGAATATCTGGTTATGTTAACTCATAACTTCAACGCCTCAACTTCAACGCCATCCATCAGATTAGCCTAAGCTACTATGGATGACCTCCCAAGAGATCTCCACTCCACTGAACTCTCTAGAGTCAAAGATAAAAACTGAAGTTAGGACTATGGAAGACAGAACTTCCATAGACCACATAGACCACTCACCCACAATGTCTCCATCTTCAAAGAGATGAGCTCTTCTGGGAATCTCAGCTTCTTCAGATTAAAGTATAAAATCTGCCCCTCAACATGGTCTTCCCTGAGAATAAAAGATAAAAAATCCTGATGTCGAGGAGGTGATGAGAGAGCTATGGTGCTTTTTAATGTGTTTACTTTTCCAGTCTGGAATGTGCTCACACGGTACAACGTTGGAGTGCAACAAAACTGCTCCAGCAGGCAGGGAGGTCATTAATGGCAGGCTCTGTGATGGGAAGAGACTAAACAGGAGAGAGACACAGAGGGATGCAGGACTGTGACTCGCTGTAGTTTAACCGTAACAAGTGACTTTGGTGGTCTCCATCTTGCACTGTGCTCAGGGTGGTCTACATAAATCAGCAGGATCAGCTTTGACTAAGCATGTTTTTCATTTGTTGCCTCTCTCAGATTAAAAGGTAAATTTTCAGATTCAGAAGCTGTGATCTGATATTTTCTGGGCCATATATTTTAATTTGTGTGACCTGTACAGAGGAAACCATGGTGATGTGTGAAATACAAAGACAAGTAATGGTTATATTATGCTGTTACTAAGCCCTACTACTCTAGTGCTACATGAGTTTGAGTATAGTCACACACTTACTATGTAATTTGTCTGTATACATTCCTCCTCTTCAAAATGGCTTTGTTTTTGTGGTGCAGGTGCAAAACAAGCACTATCTTCAAGAACTTTTAAAGTTTCAGTATTTCTGCTACTTGCGTTAGTAAAGATTTTGTAAATTCTATATAAATCCCTTAAACTACATATGAATAAAACCAGTATTTTTACCTATGGCCACGGTGTATTGAGAACTACTCCTTAGATAGGTAACTATCTCAGACTGCATTGCTATTATCTCAGTGAGCCTAAGTTCCATGTATTTTCTGTAAAATGGTAATTTTGTAAGAATTAACCTCTCATAGTTAGCAGTCATGAGTAGGTTTGAATTCCTACTTCATTGCTTATAGAAAAGCAGCACATCTGAGACAATCTGAGGGTCTGTTTATACTACAGACTGCTGTATTGCAAAGGTACAGGGTCTACAGTCATAAAAGATTAAGTAGCCTCTAAAATTATTTAAACCAGCTTTAAAAGAACTCAGTCTAGAGTCAGTATCTTTCCCTGGATAGACAGCTGCTGATATCTGATCCATTTTGGCTTCTTCTAACGTAGTACTTATCAAATAGACACAAGCACGAGGTTATATTTTTCATTCTGTTTTGTTCATCTGGGATTTTCATTCTGTATATTTGATTGCAAAGGACTGGTTTCAGCGAAGGCCTCGTAGCCACAAAATAAAAGCAGTTTAGCCTCGTGTCCCTGGTTAATCCAGCTGAACATCCAGACAGTTTCTGAGGAACACTCTGTTAAACACATACTTGCATGGGTGCAGGTTCAGGCCTACACTGTCTACATATTTGCACCATAAATTTTTGACTATATACATTAATTGTTATATCTCCTCTAAGATTTAAAGTGATTTAAAGGATTCCAGACATATAATTAAACTATACACTGAACTAAATCTTAAATTCAAGTAAGTCAGCAATAATAAAATAGGGGCAATCTAACTGAGATGAGGCTGCTGATTTCAAGTGCATTATTTGGATTTTTACTGGTATTGAAGAAATTAAAATCTGGCCTATAGAAGTATTGTTTCAGTCTTGAAAAACCTTTCCACAGCTATTTTTTCTTTGCATGGATAGGGCTGTAAATAAGTACTTACCCCATAAAATGAATATGGTACATGAAATACTTCGCCTTTGTATTCTTGCAATGTATGTAGCCTCACACAAGTATAGAAATGGATTAGACATTCCTCTTTGGTTAAAAGATATATCAGTGCATAAAGTCACAGTCTGGGTTCATTTAGCCTTTTCATTTGTAGTGCTCCATATTACATGAGTGCAGATCTATTTGAATCTGTTTAATATTCATGATCCTCTCACCAGTCTGAGTGAAAGAGATAAAGCTTTTGATAGCAATCTCAGCAACTTGATTAACAATGCACTAATCATCACTACCATTGACCTGATTCAGAAATGTTTTCAATTCATCCATCACTTTATAACCAAAGATGATTGCATTACCTTACCATTTTTTATTTAAATAAAACCACACGAGCTGTAAATATCTTGCCATTTTACTAAATGCACCTTGGTACCAAATTAATTTATTTTTAAAACTAAATACCAAAATGACCTATAATAACCAATTAGGGCAGGAGCATAGGGAAAACGTATCACAAGTGGTCTGCAATAAAATCAATTCACTTTGACTTCACATCAATAAATGTTAAATTGTGCCAAGGAATTAATTTTGCAATAAATTGTTATTGTTGTTATAAAATCTAACTAACACATATTACCAGGAGTAATTATCCATATATCAGAATGCATTGAATGTAGAGTGTGCACTATAATTACTCCCAAAATTGCTTATCATTCAAATGGTAATTTTAGGGATAATGTTTCTTTAACTATAACTTTATAAATTTCATTTGAAATTTATTTTTAGGGTTTTTTTTTCTTTACTTGGTACTGCAAAGAAAACAGAAAACTGACTGTGAAAAATGCAACAGATAATAAATATGGTAACGTAGTTTAATTAGTATGTCTTACTTTAATATATAACTGCCAAATTTTGCAATATTATTAATAAAGTGAAATACCTCCTTTTGAGTGAAATTTCCTTCACGAGTGCTAACTGCAATCTCCAAGTGTATTCATAGGAATAGGTAGAGTACAGCACTGTAAAATATTAGCATCCAAGTCTGTGCAAATACAAAACCTGTAGGGGTCATTAAATGTTTTTCTTAGATACTGAATTTTTCTCTTGTCCTAATATTTGTGTTCAGGCTGAAGTCCACTGTCACAGAGATTTGGTTCAGAATTTGGAAACTGTAATATCAGTGACCAAACAGAAAAAAGAAAAAGAGAGTTAGAGATTCAAGCCTGTGTACTATTTTATCTGTTTTAGACATGGGAGAATTGAAAGGCTAATCCAGAATGCAG
>VYZQ01028337.1:0-20704 GCA_013400655.1 Mystacornis crossleyi
ACTTCTCTGCCCAAGGGGCGGGGAAGAGGAGAGGGACAGGAGTTCTCTGCCTAGTAGGCAGGGAAGGGGGAATGGGCAACTCAAGGGGAGGAACAGAATTCAAGGGAATGGTAACCAGAGAAACTTGGGGTACAGAGTGACAACTTACAACCAATAAACAGCTTACACAGTACTCAAAGGGGGTAAATTGAACCCACCTGACAAAACCTTCTATGAATCATTCCCCAGCTTGCTCCCAACCTGGGGTACTACAACAACTCTGTGCTTGAATATGTTTATTTGGAAGTTGCCATCCCATGCTCGTCATCCTTTTTTAAGAGAAGTTCAGAAACATCAGAAGCAATAGGTTGACAAACATAAGAAAGACAGTTTTATACTAAAAGAGTTTGACTTAACTGCGTGAAGGCTGAGAGGGGAATATGAGTTCAGTCTATACATCCAATGATAAATGGTGGCAAATGGGAGAATGAAATTTAAAGTAAACAAACTAATAGATAGCATAAAAATGAATTTAATAAAATTCAATTTCAGTTTAAGATTAAAACATAGATGGACGTTTTCTGAGTTTTCAAGTTGTAGAATAACCTCTTGGTAGATACAGAGTGGGTAAAATGCAGTTCTAAGATGTGAAATGGTTTGTTTATAAGCAGGGCTGCATGTCATGACTGTATTAAGGACAGTTAAAGACGGTTAATTTCAGATATTATTTTCAGTCCTCTGTTTTCATAGCTGACCTACTTTTATTTATTGAATTTATTAATTTCCACAATACTGCTATGAATGTTGTCTGTACATTGTTCTCATTTTGTAGGTAAGCAAATAGAACTGAAACAATTTACCCAAATTTGTACTATTGTTATTTTTATTTGTAGAGATAATACAAATTAGGGCACTGATGTATTCCTGATAGCTGCAGATTAGCCCAGTACTATTGGGCTGTTTTAATTCTTAAATTTTCTTAGAGAAAGGTATGGAGGAAGACCGTGAGGAGGAAGAGAAGGAGAAGGGGAGGATTGTTATTAACTGTTACAGAAGCAGTGAAAAGATGAGAATAGCCAATTGTCACATCACAGAAATTAACTGACAAAAAAAAGGGCCCAGAATTTATTTATTTTATTTTCAAATAGCATCATTTTTAGTTTGAGCTGTTAGAATGCTGTTTACTGGAAATATTACATTCTTCTTTCTCTTGTTTTTCCACTCCCAAGCAGGAAAGTAGAGCAGCATGTTCCACTTTCCTGCATCTAGAGCACCAAAACCTCAGGTGAGATGAAGGTGCAGGTATCTTGTCCATGCCAAGTTGCTCAGGAATCTGCTCAATACAATGAAGATAAATACACGGTATTATGAACAAATCTGAAGAGATAGTCTACTTTCATGTGTTCAGTTATATCTTGGTTTAAAAACATGAGGTGAGACTCCTCAACCACTTCAGCGTAATGAGACAAGCAGTTTTTTTTCAGACTTTTAATTTTCTGGAGGGGTTAACGTTGGAGGGTAGGACTGACCTTCCGGTGGCAGCTCGTTCAGGGTAGCAGCTGCATTGTCTCACAGGGATCTTACGGTTGTGAACTAGAGCAGCCACAGCCACCCAGCTGCCTAAAATATCCTAGTGGATGTCTCTTTGTCCTCTTTGGCATACGGCAGTTTTAGATGAGGAAAGAAAAGGAGACAGGAGGTGGTGCCAAAGCAGACAGAAGTTTTTTATTAAGCAAGAACAGGGACACATCAAGAGAGATGAGGCAGCTGCGAGTATGCCAGCAGCTGCATCTGCTCTCTGAATGGATGATAACATGAAAATGACAGGGCCCTCCAAAGGAGCAAAATTTTGGGAATGTCTGATCATTAATGCCTTGGTTATTTTCCTTCTAAAATGGGTTAGGGACTTCAAAGCAAAAAACCAGGCTTCTTTTACCCCTGAAAAATCTTTACTTTTTACCCTGATTTTTATGCTGTGGATTTGTGTGCATGGCAAATTTATATTCACTCTCTGATATGATAAAGTAATAATTTGCAATTTTTTTTCATTGTCTACAGGGAACTCTTTGTGTTGTCTGAGGACTCTCAATGCTTCTATATTGCAACAATAAACATTCTAGTGAGCTATTTCACTGTGTTGCCCACAGACAGATGGATACACTGGATGCATATCTTTATTTTCTTTGGTGTTTTAGTAGCTGTCCGTCTCTTTTTCTTTTTAAATTCCAAAGTATTATTAACATTCAACAACTCCATTAGAAAGTCACAGGCAGTAAGAGCCCATCTGTGCCATGTTAACATTTAAGGAGGAAATAAAAGAGTAAAGTGGACAGGTGGAGTAGACAGCAGGAAACAGCACCAGGCACACAGCAGGTAGGGAGTTCAGCAGAGGAAAATGCCAGACATTTAACAGGTAAATGGAAGGGCAGCTGAATTTCTTTGCCAGTCCATAGAGAATGCAGTGAGGGAATAGTGGCTGACAGAAATAGGAAGATGTCACATCTTCAAGAAAGAGCACTTGCTTTCATTGAGAATATTAACCCAATTAACCCAACTTCTGAATAATTATGATTGCTGAACAACTTGGCTTTTATTTCCTATAAGCTCTTAGAGGTTTTCATGCTATGCTCTGGTACCCTTGAAGCTTGGAGGGAGATACACCTGAGGGAGTTGTTAGGGAAAAGTGACCATGGAGATGAAGACCCTCAATCAAAGAGAGACAGAGGTGGGCTGACTTGGCAAGGAAAATGTGCGAGGTGATTTGGACAGGATACCACATCATGGACAAACAAGGCTGCATATGGTGTGCCTCAACTGGATGCAGACAAATAGGGAAGTGATAGCAAGACAACATTATGGGGAGAGCTCCTCACATCTTTTCAGGGAAATCAAATGTCTGGATGTCTCTCTGAAATGTCTGTACATTAAAGCACACAGCATAGGGTTAAAGTAGGAGAAATTAGAGGGCTACATGCAGTTCAGAGCTACAGTCTCATTAGGAGGGAGAGCTCCCATACCTGGAGTGCTGCAGTGGGTGGACAGAGGCCAGTTAGGAAGGACAATATGAAATGACAAGGAAGGGGAGTTGCCCTTGGTATGCAGGAGCAGTGGGAATGCTTGGAGCATTGCCTAGGAGCAGATAGATGATATCTGAGGATGTGTGAGTTATGATCAGCCATCAGACCAACACAGATGATGTTGCGGGTGCCTGTAGCACCTGGTCAGGGAGAATTAGGTGAGACCTTCTTCAGACAAGAATCTTCCTGTTTGCAAAATGTGCTGATGAGGAATTTCAACCATCGCCATACCTGCTGGAGGGACAGCACGAGAGGACACAAGTGTTCTGTGAGGCTTTTAGAGTGCTTTGATGACACCTTTCAAACACAGAGGACTGAGGAGCTCGTGATGGGAGGTGATCTGATGAACTGAGTGTGCAGTGATAGGTTTAGAAAAGCCAAAGCTCATCTGAGGTTAAATCTGGTAAAGGACATGAACAACAGCCACAAAGGCTACTGTAGGTGCATCATTCTCAAGGGGAAGTTGAGGCAAAATATGGGCTCACTGCTGAATGGGGCAGGAAAGTGGAAAAGAAGGACACGGTAAAGACTGAGGTATTTAATTCCCTCTTCTCTTTATTTCTTACTGCTAAAAGTTTTCCTTCACGAGTCACAGACTCTTGAAACCAGAGAAAAAGTCTGGAGCAAGGAAGCCTTACCCTCTGCAGAAGAGGATGAACTCAGGCAATGTATAAACTGGACACACACAAATCTGCTGGATATTCTTGACTTTAGCAAGGCAAATTAAAAGAGGAGCAGACTGGAAGCAGAGTTTGGGGATCAGGCAAACAAGAAAAAATTCAGCACTTTAGTGGATATGCCGTGGGGTCTCTAGGTAACCTTGGACAAGCCTCTTGAAGTGAGTTGAATTAGCTACCCAAATACTATTGAGAGTTAAAGATCGAAGTTAATAAATATGCCAAGTGAACTGCAACAAACTGCCTATTACAAGTGGCTGTGTAACCAACAGAGTAATGATAACGTGTTGTTTTCTGTCAGAAAAGCAACTGAAAATCCTAATGTTGCATGGGCAAAGGAGCAGGGAAACAGTGCGATTCAGGAGGTCTGAGACACCTTCCCAATATGTTTATATGTCCTAACTTCAGAGAAACACTTGTGTGTCTCTTTAATTCCTGGAAGAACTTCTAAAAATAGGTGGATAAATCCAGAACCGAGTTTCCTCTGCTTTACTTGAGGGTGCTCAGCAGCCTTGCATTAATAAAATGCATGGGTTTTGTTAAGTTCATTTTAATACAGGGTTCCTATGTTTAAGATTCGTCCCCACACTTGTACAGTACCAGACTATGGTCCTAGTCCTGGCCTGTATTTCTGCCCCACTCTTAACATTTCAGAAATGGCAGGCGTGATGGCTGCAAAGCTTGGCACCGCTGCAGATGTGTTCCTGTTGATAGATACACGCCAAGTTTGCTGTCACTTGGCTTCACCCCTGGAAACTGGCAGAAAGAGAAGAATAAGACTCTGCTAATTTATCCTTTTCAGTGGGGGCAACATTATTTGTCACCTTGCCACTTGGCTGTTCTTGTGCTCTGGCATGTGGTCCCCGACTGTGTTTGACTGAAGTGTGATGGTTGTGGGGTCTGGAGTTTCGCGAGCAGCTGCCGATCACTGCCTGGCTACTGAGGCGGGGTGCTAAGGAAGAGGACAAGGGCTGGAAGGCTGTCATCTGACAAATTATTGCAAGGGAAAAAGCGTAGGCACATAAAAAGTTCAACTTGAGAGACTCTGCAGATCAGCTTAGAATGGGAATCAGAAATGTATGAATAACACAAACAGCATATTTGTTGTTTCTGTTCATCCTCTTCAGTTACCCATTTGCTGTTATATTAAAAAAAGAATTGTTTGTGCACTCACATTTTTAAACTTTCAATGTCTCCACAAGAAAGCTCAATAGCACATCTGCCTGGGGGTGTATCAGAGCACTTCCCAAAACTGGACTTTCTCCCTTTGCAACACACTGGATTTTGACAGCGGAATATGACAAAGTCAATATATTTTTCCCTATTTTTCTTAATGTTTTTATCATGTCTTTATATGGATCTAGAAATTCAAAATCTAGTATGGCAAATCTTATCATATTTAATGTGATTTTCTTTGCCTCAAAGCCAACATTAGGGTTTGTCTAATTTTATGACGATTTAGTTTTGAAAAAGATGATCACCCATGATTGTACAGGAAAAGAGAAAGGGAGAGGGAGAGGGAGAGGNGTGTAAATGGCACAAGGTCATTGTCTGTGCGCTGGAAAAGTCCATTTGGTACCTAAATGATTTTGCGCGGATCTGTTGCTAGACAAGCCCACATTTCATGCAGTATCACTACCCTATAGCAGCTAATTTAGAGAACAATACTGTTGGTCACCTTCTCCATACCTAGACTCTCAGCTAACATTGTAATATTGGGGTTTATTACTAAATATCAACCTTAAGCTCTTAACTTCAATCACTAATGACTGCTTTGAAGTGGAATATATTCATAAACTTTTTTTTAAGCTGCAGTTCGTTTTTGTGAGACCATGAGCCATAGATGTAGGTACTTGCCTTTTTCTGTAGGGTTTACAACAAAACTTCCATACATCAAAGGAAATCAATGATACTCATGGACCTCATTTTGTTGTTCTGTCACTTGCTCCGTTATTGAACTTTTCTGCAGTGCTCTGAGTATTTAAAAGAACATGAAAATGTAAATCTGAATAAGAACAAGTTTGGGGAGCTCTGAGGATTCCATAAGACTTGAAGAAACTTATAAACCATGAAAGAAGAATATTCACCAGATTCATCTGAGAATATAGTTAACTTGTAATGGGACACAGAAAACATTTCTCCATGCATTGCTTAACCTTGTATCATACTTCTTCTCTTGACAGCAACAAATGGAAATTACACAGAATAAAAGCCAGTGCTGGAGTCAGAACTTAGCTAAAACATCTGAAAGGCAAGGGAAACAGAGATGCCCTTTAGAAACAGAAAATATAGGGAGTTTATTAATAGCATCTTTATGATTAATTTTTTATTTCTTAATCCACACTGACTCATTGAAACTGCGGTAGTTGTGGCCTTGCTGTGGTTGGTGATACAGATACTCAGCAGGACATTGTCCCTGCCTAGAAAGTCAACACTGTAACTACATGCACTATTCTTTTTATTTTCTAGATGGGTAACCAAGGCATGGAGAGGTGAGATGACTTTTCCAAGGCTGGTAGAGCTCAGAACTTCTGCAGCATATTCTGATCCTTAGTAGGCTTTGAAGTTAAATAGGAGTTTATTTTCTTTCAAGATATGACAAAAAATACTTCAAAATACTGTTCCAAGACTTTTTAAAATGATCTGCTACTGTTACAGCACTTAATTGCAATTAGAGGTTACTTTCAGCTCCACAGTTGAAAGGATTCCTGCCTGCCTTTGAAGACAAACCTACTGCGGAAGTATGTCTACGCTGGGATTTTTTTATATCAGTGACAGTTTACAAAGACAGACAGACAAATAAACTGATTAACTCACAGATAAACAGACAGGCTCAGGTTATTCAGAGTCAGACCTTATTTGCCTGTTCTCGCCTAGAGGTGATATTTTTTCTCTTTCTCTATGTCATTGCCACAAGGCTTTTCTGTTATGATGCGGGGAAAAGTCAAAGTATGTCTCTGTGAAAACATAGATAGTAAATTAGAAGATAATGAATAACTAAAAGAACATCCCCAAGCTATTCCTCACAATATTTTTTCCTTAAACTCAGATAAAGACTGAAGAGCCAAGTCAGAGCTTGACAACTCATGAGCTTTCTTTTATGTTTATTGCTTTCCTTACATACAATTTCTCATATATTAGCCTTATTTTCAATGTCTGGAGAGATTACTAGTGGCTAGGTCTCCAGACAACACTCTGGAAGACTTTAGATTTCATATAAATTTTATGTCATATTTTGTCATTCCCATTTTGATGTCCCAGACTTCATAGGTCATCTCAGTAGATGCCTCTGTTCAAGCAGCATAATCTTGCCTTTAATATATTTCAAATTTAACACTTTGTTATCATGCAATTGCAGAAGTGGAAACAGCAATTTAATTGTATCAATAAGGCTAGAAAATAGGCTTTTTCTGTAATCCTAGGAGTGCATTTTCTTTGGTGTGTGGCATGGGAATAATTTGTGAAATGTTATTGACTTTTTTCACCCACCAAAAAGGAACAGAGAGAGCTTTTTGTCAAAGGACACAGCTTAGTGGAGGATGATGTGATAACATTTTTGCTACACTGATCTCAGTATATTTGGGTTTCAACAGTTTGTGCTTCAAATTTGACAGAGACTATTATCAGATAACTTTTCTTTGAGACTCAACAACTGGATTGAGAGAGGATTTCATTTACTTGCTGCCTATTTTGACTTATGCTGCTTTTAAACAAGAAATTTCTGAAAAGAGACAAATCTTCCCTTCACTGCTAACGGTAGCCAAGTGTCTTGAGAACCTAAGCCACACACTAAGCCATGGAGTACTGCCTGGACAAAGGCTTAGTCTAAGTTCCCAAGAAATAAATAAGGAAAGTAGGAATATATTCTTCTTTCCCCTAGAAGGTGCATCAGGGTGCTCTCAACAGAGCTATATTTAAAGAAAAAACTTAATGGTTAATGTGGCTGGAGTAGATTCTCACATCAGTTTATTTTTACATAGACTGCGGACCCTTTTCTTTCTGAAAACCTAGCTCTAGATAAGGATTTCTGAAAATCTGGTCTTTAAGACTTGATTAAAGAAGTCAATGTCAGTAATGGAAATATAACCCACTTTCCCAACAACTTCCTCAGTGCTGGAGCCTCAGCAATTCCTTCAGCCTTCAAATCCACCACATACACCCATGTGCATCATGTTTCTTTATGGAAGACCTTGAGATGGGTTGAATATCTTCACCCACTCTTGATCTCAGGGCATCTCACATCCTAGCAGCCAGCAGATAATGAACTGTATTTATTTATTTATTTGGATCCTGAAGTGTTGTTATCAATGACATATGCATTATTGAATTTGAATAGTATATTAACTTGCCATAAACTCATATGATTCTCCAAGTTCCATAGTACAGCGCACACAGATCACTGGCTTTTCCTTACACAGACCTTCACTGAATTGAATTATTAAGTTCCGCTGACGTTCTATATAGACGTTTGCTTTACATCGTGCTACATTTTTTCTCATTACATTTTCCTATGATTTATTTATGACAATCCTATGCATATAAAATCTATGCTCCGAAGATCACATTGCAATGACCGAACTGGCATTCCTGGAAAAGTTCACAGCGATGATTCACAAGTGATTCACTTTCTACAATGCTCTTTTCTCCTCTGAAGTGAGTGCTTGGCATCCCATGTTTGCTTAGAAAGGCACTGTCTACTTAAATCTTCACCTCGTGATTTTTCAGGACTGGCTTCTATAAGAAGTGCGTAAATGGCTATACAGGCATTTTAAAAGCCTGAATGCTGAAACACATCTCCTCATTATTTACTTCTATGAATTTATAATCATGTAATACATCAAGACAGATGTGAAGTATTTGCGTGTCTGTGTTCAAACTGCCTCTTTTAGGTTATACGCAGCATTTGTCCAAGCAACTCAAAATATGCTGGATGTTGGCTTGCCCCTGCTCTAATTAAGCAAGAGAAATGACAGCCCAGCACAGACAGGGTATTATTTACTGGCATGCTGAACACTTGCAAATATTTTATCAGTGAGTCAGGGCTCAGTGTGTAAGTGTAGACAAAGCAGACAACTGTCTGCACAGCACACTGCCGGGGGTATGGTACAGTTGCGAAATGTCTCCTCTGGCTGTACCTAAAAATTCATAAAGCTCAGCAGCATTTGTGGAGAAAACTGAGTGTGTACAGGGCCACAGATGCAGGAGGGGGAAAAGTGTTTCACAAAATATGGGAGCAACAAACCATTTACAGGTGCAGATAGTGATGGAAACACAGAATCACAGAGTATGCTGAGTTGGAAGGGAGCCACAAGGGTCATCCAGTCCAACTCTTACCCTGCACAGAACCAGCCCCAAGAGTCACACCATGTCTCTGAGAGCACTGTCCAAATGCTCCTTGAACTCTGTCAGATTTGGCCCTGTGAGCACTGCCCTGGGTAACCTGTTCCAGTGCCCAAACACCCTCTGGGTGAAGAACCTTTTTCCAGTATCTAACCTAACCCTTCCCCGACACACTTCAGACCAAAGGGACATGGTTCTAAACTAAAAGAGGAGATATGTAGAACAGATATTAGAAGGAAACTCCTCAATGTGAGGGTGGTGAGGCACTGGCACAGTTTCCCAAAGCAGCTGTCGCTGCCCCATTCCTGGAAGTATTCAAGGCCAGGCTGGGTAGGGCTTGAAGCAACCTGGTCTAGTGGAAAGTGCCCCTGCCTATGGCAGTGGACAGTTGGAACAAGATGATCTTTAAGGTCCCTCCCAACCCAACCCATTCCATGATTCTGTAATTTTTCTAGTGTCCTCAGACCTGATATTTACCTCAGCTGTTCATCCTGCTTCTGTCTCCTCTGCTTGTCTGAGACCCAGCCCCTGATCCTTCTGGAAGAAAAGTTTGGCTTTCATGTTGAAATTCTTTTAACTGGTTGGATGTCATAGTCAGAGGAGGTTTTTCTGTGGCAGGCTCTTGAAAGATATTCTGTCTCTGAAGATGCTGCCGTATTTTTGATAGACTTTATCCTTTCTTCTTCTCAGCTCATAAAACAGATAAAGCAGATAAAAGTTGTCCATGTCATACAAGGTTTTCAGGGATGCAGAAGAGGAAGAACAACTACCAGTTCTTCAAGTGGTTACCATAGCTCCTGTGCAGTTCAGTTGCAGTACCTACAGGTACATCTTCTTAGATAATAGCAAATTTGTCACAAGGGCTGGAAGATAATCTGAATCATAACCAAAATCAAAAATATTCAGGTGTGGATGCTGAGGTTCCCTTAGGAACTTCTATGAGCCAGTTTCAGTCCTGTCCTACAGTGCTATGCTGGGATCCCAAGGATACACCTTCCACCTCTTGATTCTTAACCATGCATAGACTTCCTCTCCTTTTGTGTCTCTCTGGAACATGCACGATTCTTTCAACTGCTGACGTTGTTAGGGTTTTGGTGTGCATTTTGTTGTAACATAAGGTGGTAATGTAACAGGGTAATTTCAGTTCGAAGGGACATCAATAGTTTATGCAGTCCACCTCCTGCTCAAACCAGGGTCAGCTATGAGGTCAAAATGGGTTATTCAGAGCTTTCTCAGGAAGACTAATATTTTAATTGGAAATAATAATGATATCAAGTTTTGAAAATACTAGAATGCTGGCTCCCAAGGCTATTCCTTTGCCCAGAAGCTGCTTGAGTTGTTGCTGGCACGGTTGCAGAAGTTGCTAAGCTTTTTGGATGCTTTTCTCCTTCATCCATATATACTCGGTCTCCTCTGGGAGGAGAGAGTACTGATGATAACCCCTCTGCATGATGTGATATATGTCCTATTATGTCAAATATTTTCAGCTAGAAAATGTAAGAAATTTGTAAGTGAAAATGTTCTACTGGGATTTTGGTGGGGGGGGGTTGTTTTTGTTGGGTTTTGTTTGAGGTTTTTTTTTTTTGTTTGTTTGTTTTGTTTTGTTTTGTTTTTGTTTTGTGTGTGTGTGTGTGTGTGTGTGTGTGTGCGCGCGCATGTGTGCGTATTTTTTTTCCCCCAGGGTCTTTAGAATTTTAAGGTCTGGATGGAATTTCAATACCAGAACCCATGTGTGAGACAGAACTACTTTTGCTCCTTTCATTTTATAGGTGAGACATGAAGATTCAGAGACAAGGTGCGTCCAAGATCTAGATAAATTAGTGCTTTTCTTGTTAACTTGTCAAGAGTGTTTGCTTTTCAGTGGCACCTCCAGATCCTGCTGCACAATGTTGTGATGGGCTAAAGTCCATAAATAGATTTCAGGAGGTTCAGAATAAGGAAGAAGCTGGTAAGAAGAGTAAACAGAGGGACAAAGTTAAAGTTTCACTCTTTTATTAAAACAGGTAGTGAGGATGAAGAATACAAAATATGATTTTTTGATCTTCTTTTCATGTCAGATCCTAATTATATGTAAGAATAGATGCACATTTTCCAGCTTGTATTCTGATGAGCAGTGGATTGACTGATTGATTGATTGATTGATTGATTGATTGCTTTTAGCAGAAAAAAAACCCAATAAAATATGCCTTCAAAATTTCAATATTATTCCCCGTTTTTTTTTGTTTGTTTGTTTTTTTTTTTTTTTTATNGTCATGTTTAATTTAGTGCTTAATATTAATTAGGTCAGACAAAAATAAGATACAGAGTGAAGCATAGTTGTCATGGTTGTCTAAGAACCATATTAAGAGACAAAATTCAAGGATCCATAGAATATTTATGTTCCATGAAGCAGAAAAGCTCACAAAGGTGGGCGGGGGAGAGTGCAGCCGGGCTGGACTTTGCCATGGGCACAGGAACATCTCAAGAGTTCACAAGTGACATTTTTAAGGAGACAGAAGTGTCTTCCTTCACCAAACCAAGGCGCACAGAGTGAACCCTTTCCCCCGCTGCTTCATTTTCCCTTGCAGCCCGGTAGGACCCAGCTGTGCCCGTGGGAAGCCAGGCACAGACAGGGAATTCTGCCAGGGAACAGCGACTCCAGATCTCCTCTGAGAACATCCCTCAAACACGGCCGAAACGAGACCAACTTGTATTTCCTCGTGTGTAATCTCCAGGTGGGCATGGAGATGGAATTCTGCACGCGTTGGAATACGTGTGCTTGGCACCACAAGCGGGTTTAAGATGTCACAAATCTGGGGTTGTTTAGCCTGTAGAAAAGAAGACGTGGAGGTGACCTTATCACTCTCTACAACTTCCTGAGATGAGGTTGTAGTCAGGTGGGGATTGGTCTCTTTCTCCACGAAGCAAGTGACAGAACAAGGACACAGTCTTTAGTTGCACCAAGGGAAGTATAGGTTGGATACTAGGAAAAAGATTTTACGGAAAAAGTGGTGAAGTACTGGAACTGTCTNTTTAGCAGAAAAAAAACCCAATAAAATATGCCTTCAAAATTTCAATATTATTCCCCGTTTTTTTTTGTTTGTTTNTTTACGGAAAAAGTGGTGAAGTACTGGAACTGTCTGCCCAGGGAAGTGGTGGAATCATCATCCCTGGATGTGTTTAAAAAAAGATTGGATGTGACACTTGGTGCTGTGGTTTAGTTGAGGTGTTAGGGCATGGGTTGGACTTGATGACCTTAGAGGTCTCTTCCAAGCTAGTGTTTTTGTGTGATTCTGTAAAACATTAGATAGAGAAAAAGTTTCAATACTTAGTTTCATCTAATACTACAAAGATATCTTATCTACAGTCTTTTGCTACATCTAACATTACAAAAGATGAAGCTAATAGATAAATTAAACTATCCTGTAATGCATAAATAGACTCCAGTTGATTCTTAACGTAACTCAGTTGACTTTGGTACGAGTTGCACTGGAGGTGAACTTGGCTGGACGTTTATGCAAACATAGTCTTGAAAAATTAAGTTTATAATGCAAACACTCTTGGGAGGCTGATTTGATACATATCCTCTCATAATATTTGATTAGGTTTTATTTCAAATGTGAATTTACTATGGTGTCATCTTTGCAATCTAGAACTGTTTCAAGGTTCAATAATTTTGTTTGATTGTGTAGTGATGCAGTCTCCTGAAGATAAATAAATGCAAATAAGGGAAGCAATGAAGAGCCACATATGTGATGTAAGAGATCAAACAAAGTGCCTGAGGGGGGTGAGCAAAAGAGAAAGAAAGAAAAAAAAAGATCATATAAAGGAAAATAGGATAGAGCCAAAAGATATATAAAGCCATTTTTCTGTCTCATTCACACCAACAGATGATTTTGCCTTGCATTATAACCTCAAAGGCATTAATGCATCCAATTCTTTCTTTTTTTTATTCAAAGCTCAATTACTTCCATCATTTCTTTTGGGACATCTGTACTTACTTCATTAGAGCACACAGATGAGACATATTTTCTTGACATCTGGCCAGTTCATTTTTTTTCTTTTTTTTTTATTGGTGTGTTCCTGTGTCTCACAGTTGTTCAAGGTTAACCTGACAGTAGTATGAGATTCATATCAGCAGATTCCAAAGCTTTCCTTCAGGATAGGCTATCCGCTTGATGTCGGTGGAAATGATAAGGTACTTTTAGAGCATGATTCCTTTCTTCCTGAAATAAGCATCAGTTAGGTGAGATGGATTGCTCTCTGAAGGTACCCTCTGCCACCACTGTTTTAATAAAATCAGATTTGGCTGGTCAGTGCCACTGGAGAAGCCCTAAGATCCTACCTGGTTTCCAGCTTCCATTCCAGAGAAATGTGTGTCTCCTACTATACCTGAGTCATACTGGCCAACTCTGTTGTTTTCTTGGGTCAGTAAGCACGCTTAGAACAGCACTGTAGTTTTTGCAACCAATCACAAGTTATGGTTAAAAGTCCCATTTACATTTTGCTCAGAAGACACAATGATTAATTTCTCCTTGTGTTGTTATTTTTCTTCAGTTTTTGAAGGTCACTCATCACAGAAAGAAAATTAATCTGCGGTTGAGGCTCAGATCTTAAAAAGTCTGAGTCATTTTGTGCAGGCAACAGGAGTGGTGACATTCAGGTACCAAAAAAAGGACTACCTACTGTCCTGTCAGATCTCCTGGGTTATGCTGACAGGCACTTCAGAATGAGCTTCATTGTGTGTGTGCCAGAATGATATGGATGTCTCAAGTACATTGAAGATGCTAAAAATGACCCAGGCACCCACTGCTAAGAACTTTACTCACTCTCTACATCTGTCTGCTGAGCCAAAACCACCTCTTTTGTGGGCCTTGGTTAGGTGCCTGAAGGTGAGCGGGCTGGAATCAAACTAAGCTCTGAACAAAAGCTCAGGGCTTACGTGAGGGAGGGGAGCATGAGAACCTGGCTATGTGGCAGAATTTTAAGGCACCACGATGTACATGTACAAAAGCTTTTTCAAATCCGTGACCACCTAAAAATGGTTTGCACCTAGCCCTTTGTGGATTCACTGGAACTGAAATCCGTGGAAAATGCGAGGCACTAAAGAGCTAGGTACTTTTTAATTTGCTTTCTAATGCATACTAACTAACCCAGACTAATGCCTTTCCTGAAAAATGTTAAAACCATTGGAAGATTTGTTTTAATCAGACACAGGTTGCTTAGGTTTGAAAGCTTTTAGACTCCTTTCTCTGTATTCTTGCCAGAGCTTGCCTTCATTCATCTCTCTACCTTGCCAACAGAAGGGCAATTCAGGCTCCACAGATGCTTCTGAATTGCCATATATTTTACAAAATTTGTAACTAGTAACCAACATAATTCCTAAAACATCACAAAGAAAAATTTATTTAACAATCCTGAGAATTCGTGAGTCTTGTCACCAGTGGAGATTTAAGTTCTTCTCGTTCCCTTTCTGGTTCTTGAAGCAGAATGATCTTGATCTAGCCCTCCTGAAATCTACAGAGATCTTGCAGACTCCCCATTTTCAACTTAATAATATGTAATTTTTCACTGTCCCAGCAGCTCGTCCTAAAAATGTACTCAAGCAGAAGACATAAGCAGAGCCTGGAAAGGAGAAGGAAAGATGGTTAAAGCATTTAAGGATTGAAAAATTCAATCCAATACAGCTGCACCTGCTCTGGTAAGAAGCCATAAAACCCCAGTGGCTCATTCCTGTGACAAAATAGTAATGAGGGAAGGAAATGTCACCAGATTAAGCTCCTACCAAAGATGTCACAAGTAGGGAAAAGAGACTGGAAAAGATATTAACCCACATCCTCATTACACTGTTAAGTGGTCCTTCTCAAATGACACTAGTTTCTGTTTATAGATTGTTATGTTCATTTCCAAGTTCTAATCAACAGCACTAGAAATTACATTTGCAGTGTTGTGTCTTCAAGTGGGATCCCTTATTGCTCTTCCCCCAGTGAAGGTGCTCTGTTGGTGTCAGTGTGCCTGCACACACATATATGGCTCTGTGTGTGTGTGTGTGTGTTTGGCTGGGGTACACGCAGGAAGTGTTTCCTCAATGTTTCTGAACACTTTCAACATTTTCACACATATGGGACACACAAACACTACATAAAGTTTCATAAAACAAGGCTATGAAAAGGGATAGCATATAGAATGAAGTATGATATGGTAGATAGTCCTTACTCAATGAGGAGTGAATTTAGGTCTAACTACCAGATGGCAGAGCTGAACACAGAAAATCCATATGTGTGATGGCAGCTAGGGACAGCCGTTGACATACTTGCTTTTCCAGCCAAATGCCTCAGCAGATGCAGAGTTTTACACTTTAACATTACAATATGGCACTAAAACCCGGGAGAAGAGTTATACACAGGAATCAAAGACAATTTAAAGGGACACTGCTAAATTCTGCCCTCTTCTCAACACATGTGGGGGGCTGAAGGAGTGAAAGAAAGGATTTTTTTCCCTCCTTTTGCCAAAGTGATGTCACTAACTATTTTTTCCTTATAATAAGAAAAGGACAATGAGGAAAGAGAGAGAGACTGGTGATCAAAATAAGAAATCTGTGCTTTAGTTTCATTTTGTTGATAGACTGTTTAAAAGATGTCCACATCCCCTCTCATTTAAATGACATAGCAAATTAGGAGTCTCACAATCAGCAAGTATGTATGGGATGAAAATAAATAAATATATTTCTGAAGCTGATAACCTAATTTCTGTGTTGTTTTGCTTTTTTATTATTGCTATTATTTTTCACTTTTTTTTATGTTGTGTCAAGAAAAGAGAATTACCCTGCATAGTTAATTCAGAAGTCAAAAAGTCCTACTAACTTCTGTACATTATATTGCTTTGAAATCCAAAAGGGTCTTGTAGTGCACTTCCAAGGTCAGACACAGGTTTCATAGAATCACAGAATAGCTTGAGCTGGAAGGAAACTTGAATATTATCTAATTCCAACACCCCTGCCAGTGGCTGGAACACTTCTCATTAGATTAGGTTGCTCCCAGTCCCGTCCAACTTGTCCCTGAACACTTCCAGGGATGGGGCAGCCACAGCCTCCCTGGGAAACCTGTGCCAGGGCCTCACCACCGTCACAGTAAGGAACTTAATCCTAAAAACTAATCTAACTTTCCCCTCATTTTTGCACATTACTTCTTGCCCTGTAGTGACAGCTCCTGATGAAGAGCACCTCTCCAACTCTCACAAGAGCAGAGTAGAGCGGGGAGAATCCATTCCCTTGAGCTATTTGTCACACTCCTTCAGATGAAGCCCAGGACACATTTGGCTTCCTGGGCTGTGAGCGCTCACTGCCAGCTCAGGTTGTTTTTCATCAGCCATCACCTACCAACTTGATCCTTGCAGGGCTGCTCTCAGTCACTTCTCCATCCAATCTGTAGTTGTGCCCATTTTTGTGTCACTCTTGAGCTTTGAGTTGGTGATCCTTTAAATTCTGCCTCATTTTTTGTCCCCACTGCTCTCCAGGGCTCTAGCCCATGGGACTCTACCGAGTAGGTCCTTGAAGATGTCAAAGTCTGTTCTCTGAATTCCAGGGCAGTGAGTTTGCTGCATGCCCTCCTCACTGCCCTGAGGGTCTCCAGCTCCACCTTCTCGTGGTCACTGCAGCCAAGGCTGCCTTGGAGCACTGCGTTCCCCACCACCTCCTCGCTGTGGGTGAGCACAAGGTCCAGTGTGACACCTCTCCTCCTTGGCTCCTCAGTCACTTGTGCAAGGCCTTGAACACATCCTTGAACACTTCCAGAAACAGGGCAACCACAGCTTCTCTGAGCAACCTGTTCCTGTGTGTCTTTGGAAAGCTACCTAGGCTGAAATCCTAGCAGTGTTTGCAAAACTTCCATCTCTTTTACTAAGACTGGTAAATTCATCCTTAACTTTTTTGTGCCCCTGTCCCTTCCTTCCAGTCTTTGTTTTCTTGTCTGGTTAGGTTATAAACTCTTAAGGGCAGAGACTACCTTCTGCTACCTCTATCTACTGGAATTAATGTACCAGGACTGAAATCCTGGCTGGACCTTTAGGCACTATTTTTATATACTAGGTGATACTGGAAAATGGGAATTTGCCTTGGCTTTCTTGAGAAATAATTTTCAGGCTCGATTTTGATTCATTTTATGTTTCATTTGTACTTCTGGCTTATGTTTGCATTGGTTTTGGCATGCAGAAATACTTTAATAGGAAACTTGCAGTCAGGAAGGGACTTGGATTTTGTGAGGATTTGAGTACTTGCTGAGAAGCTGAGAAAAGAGAACAACTCACAGACTGAAATGTTTACAGAAAATGAGAGGAAATGGTTAACTGTTCCCCTCACTACTCTTAGACTGAATACAAAGGATAAATCACACTTCATGTAAAAAAAAGCACCTATTTCTCTACATTGATCACAAAGAGGAGTTAAAATACCTAGTTTGGCTAGATGTCTAAACTCTAGATGATGAAACTTAACCTAAGGGTCTTTTGGATCAGGTCATAAGATATTGCATTCTAACACCATAACGTACCTTCAATTTTTAAACACAGTTTTCCATTGATTTTGAAGAGAAGCTCCTAAAGAAATCAATGTCATGCTATTGCCCTTGTGCATACACATGCTCTTAACCAACAAAGTAAGGCTTATAAATCTGGAGACTGACAGAGAAGGTTCACCATACTAACAAAGCTGCTTATCAGGACCTTCCCTAAAACATGCCCATCCTCCACTGTGGAGAGATGTGCTGGCTGGTTAAAAGACTTTATCTACTCTCAGTCTTATTAGTTTAGGAAATTAGTTCCTTTATTAGCTTTTGGATTAAATAAATAAAGAGGATACAATTTCATTTTCAATATTGTTGTAAGTCTTTCCACTAAAATGAAAAGGAAGCAGTTTCTGATTTAAATATATCTAATATCCTGTAACATCTTCTTCTGTGCCATTTACCGGTGGAAATGTTTAAAAATGCAATTCAAACTGCTACCCTAGCATGCTGCTAACTCCTGAAAGCACTCATGTGTGAGTTTAACTTTAAATCCAATTGTTTTTGTAGTCAGCTGGATTAAGAGTAAAATTTAAATTCTAAAATGTTATTTTCCTTATGCTCAATTTATCAGATGCAATATAATCACAGCATTAAAATATGGATAAATAAATAAGTAAATAAGACTCAGAAGACATGCTATAATGATGCACTTTGTCTGAAAAAAAAATCTTCATTTTCTGATCTATGGTCATTTTACATAATTATTTCTGTAGGAAATTTAGCTGGGTTTGGTTTTGTACTAAATTTCTGGAAGGAATTTAGAGTACAATTAGAGATAAATTTAAATGGGCTTTCGTAGATTACCTGCAGAATTAAAAAGGGGTGAGCAGAATAATGAAATGCTGCCAGAATGCCTAAGAAAGAAAACAGCAGAGTTATCTATTGTAGCTATTGTAGGGTCACTTCTATAATAAGAAAGGATAAAAAAAGGTTTCTTAGAAATTGCTTAAGTCTAAATGAGACAACATAGTAGAATTACTGCATCATGAAAACAAAACTATTTTGATTTTAAGACATTTAAAGGAGATACAAAATTTGTCCTGTTAAGCTCAGAAGAGCTAAGTAGGCTGCAAGTCACAGAAGAAACAAGGTCTATTAATGTATTTCCCAGTCCAGTAAAGCCTGTGTATAAAACAGTTCATTTGTAATACTCTATGACATAGTGTAGCTTTTTGTTGTATTTACGGAGAGGTAGAGTGTTGTAGAATAGTTGGCCAAGCAAATTGGTTTCTGTGTCAAGGTTCCTCTGCACAATTTGACTGTTGGAATACACTGCAGAAATCAAGTTATACTTTTCTTTCTTATTTTTCTAATGGAAAAGTTCTATAAACTAGACACAAAAGTGACTGGATATAATTTTTTTTTTTTACACATCCATTGAAGTAAACCTATCAAAACCGTATCTGGTCCTGAATAAATTCTTTACAAAGACAGAATTTTTAAACTAATTGGTGTTTTTTTGTAAAAGTACCTACTTATTTGTTCTGCCAAGCATATTGTTTATATTTATGGACTTAAATGAAAAGTGAAAGAAAAGACTGCAAGAAGATAATTTTCCCTCACTTTGTTTACAAGGACCTACATTGTTCTTGGAAAATGTCTATCTCAGTCCTCTGGTTCCTGTATCAGTAAATTTTTAATCCAGAGTAACAGCAGCAAAGCTGTGAGTTTAATGGAAATTCCTTTTCCGCCAGAGAATGAGTCCTAAAGAGTTTGCAAGAACGTAGTCCAGACAATAACACCATCACCACTTGTGATCACTGCAGCAAGTTTCGCAAAGAGTTCCTCCTAGGTTATTTCAAATACACTTCACTAAGATACCTGAGGGCATCATAAGACCAGAGGTTTGTCCTGGAGCATACAAAAATCCAGAAAAAATCAAACCTAGCCAAACCACTCAGCAGTCAAACTAACTTTCTTTATCCTTGAATTATCTAAACAGTTTCCATGATGACTTTAAATGTCATTCTTATTTTCCCTCTAGCCTTGCTGTGTTTTTCACTGATAAATATTGCCTTATAACGGCTGCATAATAAGAAGGAAAACAGAAAGAACAAAAGAAAGAAAATAGAAAAGATAGAAACTAAAAGACAGTAAAAGAGACATGGAAGAAATGAGATATATTCATTATTCCTGTGGTCCTGTGCAGGGCCAGGAGTTGAACTTCGGTGATTTTTGTGGATCCCTTCTAACTCAGGATATTCTACAGCTCTGTGTTTGCCATTTATTTCAATTACTCATTCTCTGTGGACTGATTTTGTAGACTCTTTCATATGTGTAAAGTGATTTGCATGACTCACACTGACCACGAATTTTGTGTTTCAGGACCTAAAATTTAGAGGGGATAGAGCAAGAAAAAGAAACAAACCAAGAAGGACTTCGGTAGCATCATCAAAGGCTGGAGATACACTCTTCAAACAGCCAAGTGCAAGGACAAATCACCTGATTGATCTTATAAAAATCATCTGATCGATCTTATATGATCATTTGTATTCTGCCCAGCCCTGCATTGCATGCGTTCCTGGCCACATCGTGACAGCTGCATGTCTCTTGGTTGATTATAAATCCTCAGCAGCGATGAAAGGGATTTTTGATAAGCTAATAACTGACCTATCTCTGGACCTTCAATCATGTCCTCTGACAATGGATTACAAGGAGAGAAAGATACTCTGAAATATTGTGATTTTCCAAAATTACTTCATTAAACTGTCTTGGGTTTCTGGCCTAAGGTCTTTGTAACAGGATGATAAGTGACTCCTGGTCATAGAAAAATTGTCTTTGTGTAATTTCTGCTGAATGTCTACATTTACTGTACTAAGATTTAAGTGCAAATGTGGCTCTGTAAGCATTATGGAAATTGGTTAAGAGTGATGTGATCATCAGGATTAAATTCCAATTTAAAGAAATCACTGCTTTCTCCATTTGCCTTCTCCATGGATAGGTCCAGAAGGTGCCAATGCCCAATTTTGGTACCAATGGCAGTCCAAATTAGCAGGAAGGAAAATGGAAGAAGTTCAGGTCTCCTTGCCTAGACCATTCTCCTTGCCTAGGCTGCCCCTGCTTCAGTCTCATCTCTGTTTGCTTAGCATGT
>VYZQ01028344.1:754-43017 GCA_013400655.1 Mystacornis crossleyi
AACAAAAGTAATGATTCTTGCCATACAGGTAGAACATATGAAAAAATGTGTAATAGAACCTCTCCTTCGTGACGCCCCCATCTTTTTCCCCCCTAGAAAGAAGAGTATAAATACACTAAACAGCTTAATGACAACTTATCAGCTCTCAGCATCCATCCCAACTCTAATACTGGCATCCAGATAACACTGACATGATGTGCAAAGTCCTCATCTTTGGCTGTATTGCAGCAGTAATTCTCATGACTGCAGCTTATGGAACACCTCTTCCAACTGAACTACTGCACGCTCAAAAAGATAAANCAGGATGAAAAGTCTGCCTGCTGCAATTCTTCAATTCTTTACAATATAACTCTGCAAACTTCTTGAAGCTGCAATGATGGATTTAGAACAGCTGAAAAACTGCAAGAATGTAAGTGGTGATTTTCTTCTATCAGAAGATTCATATGTATTCCCTTTTTTCTATGTAATTTTTTCAGAAAAATTAACTTTTTTCCCCCCTTCTCTACAGACTTTTCTTGACTTTTACACACCGAATGACACGCAGGTGAGTTTGAATTTTCCGTTCAGTTTTAATGCAATTCAGGGAGTGCAATTTCTTAAAAAAACTTCTGCTTCTGCTTTTTGTTCTCAAACATTAAAAGGCTGACATGCAACATTATCTCATTGCTTCTGTGCTATAAGTAACACAAAATGAATATTTTGTATTCATCCTGCTGAAAACATGGTTGAAGGCACAGGAAAAAGGTGGTTTATGAACAATTTAAAGATGCTATAAGATTTGCAGGAGGCAATACCGTTGTGTTAACTCTAACACAGGAAAAATTCTGAGAATGAAATGAGACTTAGAAATAGATTAGAGCAGTATCCACACGAAATCGCCCACATTTTATCTAAACTGGGGGCAGAGCCACTGGTTGGTTCTGTTTAAGATGTTGTCTTTTTTATCTCACCAATGATGAAACTCAGTTATGCTCTACTAAATTCTCTTCAGGAACAAAACTTGACCAAGCCCTTCTGGATCCATAAGCTATAAATCAGGTTGTATGGCACTGAGTTACTACCTGAGACTTATTTCCACAAGAATGCCGTCATTGTGGTCGCCTCTCTCTAAAACACCGCACAGCAGCGAGCAGAGATTGTTCCAAGTACAGCTCTACTGCAGACAGGCTGCTGATTTGTACTGCCTTTCATTCCGCATGCAAACAGCCCAATAAGTAAGAGCATGAATTATTTAGTATTGGGAAGTAGTTAAAAGCTTTACACAAGTAATCTGTTGGCTGCTTTGAACCTCTGTTAAGTTTCTAATTCAGAAGACTTCTCACTTAACAACAACTTTGTTTCAGTACAGATTTAAAGTCAGATTCTGTAACCACTTCCTTATCTGTGTCCCTTTTCTCATGTGCTGGCAGCTTGAAGACCTGATTGTCTCAGAGCTCCAGGGCTTAAATGCAAATGTTTGGGGCTGATCAGTAACATATTGTCAGTGCGTGCCTGAAATAGCTTGCAAAAGTGATGCATAAAGTTATTTAGCCTGTTCAAAAGCCACCTCTGATGCAGACATTAGATAGAGCGACCAAAGCGCATCAACTGAAGAGGCATCTAGGAGAGCCCACCTGTTGGCTAACACGTGATTTTTCAGATGGCAACCAGGAGTAAGGCTCAGTTTAGAGATAAATATTGCAGCTTTGTGTCCGCACGCGATATTGTAACACTTCAAGTGTCTTGTAAAGATTACTCGCTTTTCAAAAGCTACAGAATTAAAGCCACACGTAACACCCGCCCAATACAACTCCGAGGGCAACAAATGAACTGTAATACACTGCAGAAAACAAACAGCTCAGTTCCTGAGATGAGGGTAAAAGCAACAAGGAATTGAGATTTTGAAAACTGGAACAAGGAAAACAAGTCACACGTATCTCAATTTGTTCTAGGAGTGCAAGTGGACAACTCTAGAATGTTACCTGAGAGAACTGGAAGTCTTGAAAAAAGAGGTTGAAGAGGAGGACCAGAAACATATTATAAATATCAAAAGGAATCTTGACGATTTTAAGGTAGGCAATCTTTTACAAGTGCTACCAAAAAAAAAAGGATATAAAAAGAAATAAGTATTTCACTGTGTTTATGCGTCAAGATCTGTGTTATCAACTCATGAAAAGACAGGGTTTTGTACAAAAATATGCTAAGATTAACTACATGAAAACAGCTATTTGCATGGTAATCTAATAGAGTAAAATACATTTGAGCCCTACTAGTTATACAACCAACATTTAACAAAATATGACATTTGTTTTCTTTGCTGAATCATGCAAAGCATATTATGCTGACAAATTACTGCTTTTAGGAGCATAACATTTCCACAGCAATGGCTTTGAAAACTGTGCCCTAAGTTTATGACTGGAGGGCCCAGGGATGAATGCAGTACACCCTGACATACTACTAAAATAAAAGCCATGGTCTAGAGATCCTTGTAGCATTTTAGGAGTACGCTTCAGGCTGAAAATATTTAGGGTTATTTTTTGTTAAAGTAAAATCTTTACAGAAGTTGATGTATCATTGTTAAAACCAGCTAGCAAGAGAGTTATCACCAATCAATAAAATCCTCTGTATTGCAGGCTGGTAACTCCTTAGACCTGACATGCAAGACATGTGAATCCCATAATAAGACAATGTTTCCTGAATTTCGCCAAGAACTGCTCGGCTTCCTGCAACGTATGATGAAAGAAACTGCATAACTACTTTTGGTTTTACTGCTACATTATTTATTGAAGTATTTAATTATGAATAATTTATATATTTTGCCATGTGGCATACTACTAGCTTGTTGTCCATCTTGGGACCACTGAATGTTCTTAATGTGGGTGGTAAGACAGTCTGTTCTAAGATCATACTTGATCCTTTCTGTAAGCCCTAGGGGCTCAATGCTCTTTGGAAAACTCATTCATTGTCACTTTATCAACAACCTGAGACAACTATTTATTGAAAAACCTATTAAAAGTTACTTGCAGATCATATTTAATAAATGTCACGGACATACAAAAATCATGTCTAGAGTCTTCTTTGTTACATGATAGCGTCTTTTTTACAGGTGACTTAATACTCTATTTTTTTTTAAACACACAAAAAACCCCAATGAAGCATTTAGCAGCATGCAAGTCAAGTGCAGGCACCAGACTTAAAGGAAGACACCTGCAGATAACCTTTTTTGAGCAATATAAAATGCCGGTTTATGCTCCCACGCAGCACAATATATAGAGTAATAGGAGCAAATTGCTTCCCCCAAAAAAGAAACCCAAAATCACCTTTTTTCTGAGCTATACTACTTAGCTGCACAAGCTTTCTGCAGGACACACTTTTCTCGTTGGTGTAAGCAAATTATGTAGTCCTCAAAATTCTTCAGAGACAGGGAAACATTACGAAAACAGTAACACAGCTGAAATAAAAACTGTGCGGGTAACTGAGGTCCCAGAACAACAAAACTGACATGAAATCGAGGATTAATGTATAAATCCACGTGAACACGCTGCATTGTCAGAAATCTTTCTGTGGAACCTCAGCAATGTCCTTACTCGCAATGCAGATGGACTCAGTTATGTGCCACTGTAATTTTATGCAGAAAGAGACAATGCAAGAGCACCTCTTACGATACAAAAGCCCCAAGGTAATGCTAACAAGGCAGGTTGTAACTGATGAAAGTGAGCCTACGGCAACAGCCATCAGCTACCGTTTAGACTTTGATGCGTTTTCCTGGTGGGTGTGGTATGGAGTACTTCACCTTACACTTAAAACCAGACTAACAGTGGAAAAAAACCCAGCAGTTTCCTTGCATGCTGCAAAGACAAGATAGGCGTCAATGACAGCTTTCTGCCAAAACTGGGAAAATACTCACAGCACTGCTGTCTGTTTCTCTACTCATCTTGTCTTCCCACGGTGAAGGAGTGCTCTGTCCCCACCCACAAGGACTCAGGAAAGTAAATACTGTCACTCACCTCAGCCACAAACAGATAAGCTCCACCCTCTCTTCAAATCAGACGACAGCAACAACAAAAATACTTGAATGCAGTAGGACGTAGAAGACAAGAAAACAGGCAGGAAACTTCCGCATCAGGATTTTTTCCACCTTGTCAATCTTTGTAGACAAATCCTTCTCTTGACATAGATTCCTTCCTACTCCATAAATTCTTAAAAGCAGCACGCAGAAAGAAACAGCATCACACACAATACATGGTTTTGCAAACAAACCTCTTCCAGTCTCAGCTCAGGCACTTGTCTGCAGTGCTGTCCCAGCTGTCAGCAACCAGAGAGAGGGTGAAGGAGCCGTTTTCATTATAGACAGTTCTTTTAATAAATGAGGCTTCCTTTATCATTTCCTTAAACACAAGAGCCCTCAATTTTGGCAACTGGGTAAAACCTACCCTGGAGTCAGTCTGTGCAGTTGGGCACCCCACACAGAATAACAAAGACATTTTCTAAGTCCCTGAACAGTAAGCACTAGGTAAGGTAGGAACAGTAAATAGTTCAGAAAGCAGGAAAGGGTGGTAAAGAGGTACTCACCGTGCATTCCTAAGGAAAGGCAGAAGCTGGAGCTCAGTTTCACAAACATAGGCAGTGTAAAAATACATACCTTCTTTGGCATTTGGTCTGCACAAACTGCTTTGGAGTTGGGCCGAGACAGCTGCAGATTTACAGGCATGGAAAGAGGCTTTGCCTGTCCTGGCTCTTGTTTTGGGGATCACCACAACACTTTAGCACAGTAGCCATGGTCTGCTGTGGATTTTCAAAACATTTTTGGGCTAGTTTTTCTCCCCACGTAGCACCTCCAGCAAGCATTTTAAGACAATTTTTCGACGAAATACTTGCATATAGATTGCTGATACATAGCTGAGGTGCGAGGAAAGTGCTAGTGCTACACATGGTTATGTCTGTCAAGTTTACATCTAATTATAGGCAGATTCACATACTTAAAGTGTCCACAGGACCAGCTCCTGTATCTCCCCAAGCTTTGAAAAATGTCTTTAGAGAAAAAGGATGTTGTTAAAAGCATCTGAAAATGCATAAAATAAGGAACTTCACTAGACATACCTTCCCCCTGTAAGCTGTAAGAAAACCTCAGCAGAATCCCTGAAAAGAGTTATAAAAATTGATTTCCTGAGCTGCCTTCTCCTGCTTGACTGCACAGCTCTAGCATCAAATTAAGATGTGTGACATGACACACGTGTGACGTGACAGGGGTATATACATACGTGGCATGTGACACTTATGTGACATGCATGTCAAAGTATAGTCTGAGACATGGCGTGACATGATACAATGTGTGACATTATTAGTCTGGCCTCAAGCAGAGGCAAAACCATCTGTGGGATTGTTTTTGCCCAAAAACCCAGGGGCATTTGGTGGGTAATGCAGAGATGGGGAAACGCAGTGTATACCTCAGGGGGATTTGATTTTTGGGTGAGAGCAGTCTGTAACACTGAATTGTACAATATCATGTGCATTGTGTGTACATCTAGGATGGACAGAACCCACAGTGATGGACTAAAGGAACTCAACAGAAATCTTGGCGGGACGGCCATTGACTATGGAAATGACACCTGTGCTCACATGGATAAAGGATGAATAATGTTCCGGTTCCAGTCAGGACAGGGTTAAGTTTTTGAGGTATCCAGGAGAGGGCAGGGCCAAGCCACAGAGGTCATTCTGTATCACCTCACATCAGCGCCAGGGATGGAGGAAAGGGACACTCTTCCAGGGTGGAGCTCCTTCTGGTTGAGAAAATGGTGGAGAGCTGTCCACTATTGTCTGTTATTGGGAGTTTTCTTCCCCCACGTGAACCATTGCTGCTTCCAGTAAATTGTTCTTATCTTACCCCCATGACCTTTGCCTTTCTGCCTCCAATTCTCCTCTCCATCCCAACTGCAGAAGGGCAGTGAAGGGGGAAACAGGGAAGTGGGAGAAAGCAACATGTGGAGAGCCTTCGTGGGGGCACAGAACTGGGAAGTACCATTCCTAAAGGTCACTGTGTGTCACTCCACATGTGTGAGTCAGGGAGAGCTGCAGGAAATGGAAAGAACACGCCCCACACACCACCCCACGCTTCCCCACATCCATGTGTACATCCATTCTTGCCCCTGGAGCTCAGTTCTTCTCAGGTAGGGAGGGGAGAAGCTGAGCTCAGCCAGAGGCTGCTCTCATGCCTCTGTCTGCTCTGTGCCACATCTGTGTGATGCACACCCACTCTCTGCACATATTGCTTGTTAATCATACCTGTCGGGAATACAGCTTCAGCCTCAGCACTGGAACTGCAGCACTGTTGCCTCGCTCAGGTTTGCAGGATCATATGTTTTGGAATTACTAAAGTAGCCAAGGAAAAACCTTGATGCAACACCTCCATGCTTCCACTTAACAGCTCAGTGCATTCTGTATATGCTGATACTTAATCAAAGAACAATCCAGATAAAATTACGGGACCACGCTGCTGCCATCATTTCTCAAGTACACAGCAATTATGTAGAGCACAACACCTCCTTTTCACTAACCAATCTCTCTCTTCCTAAGGCAGCTCCATGGAAATTTCAGTTTGCTGTTTCAATTAATAAAATGGCCAAAGTACATAAAAGGATCTCAGTACTGGTACATATTTAAGGCTTCTGGGTTAACTACAGGAAACATGTTGGTGCGGACATCTCAGCAGAGCTCTAAGTCCATAAAGAAAACCAGTCCAGAATTGTACAGAAGACAAACACACATGTGGTGTGCTACATGTATGTCAGATTTGACATGTGTATCACTTTCCAACACGTGTATGTATGTAGGTACAGCTCAGACTCTGTCAAGGACTTTTATTGAACTTTTAACACCCCTGCAAAAACGGAACACTGTGCTCCAGCCTGGAATACGATGGCCATTCCCAAGCATCCTTAGACAGGAAACATTATACACAAGCAGTTTGTGGAGCACATGCCACAAAAAAACCACCACCACCACACAGCCTCCCAAGTTAAAGTAACAGAAAACAGTAGAGATTAGCCAAAAAAAGGTCAAGGACCAAGTAACAGGTCAACGAATTTCAACAAGTTGTAAATCAGTGTAAGATCATCCCCACAGAAAACTCCACATACTAGTTAGAAAAACAAATTAAGGTAAAAAAACAGCAGAAGGAGGACTTTGTTTTAGAATCCTCTAATACTAATAAGGTGAAACATGACACTCACTACTCCTGATGTAGCAGAACATAGCACAACGTCCCACCCTTCCATGATTTACAGAAATCAAGGAACATAATCCAGGTGTACTGTCTGGCTTGAACAAACCAGCATTTCATGACAGCACACCAACGCCGAGCACAGCACCTTAACAACACCCACCCAGTGCTACCATGTTCTTACCAGGACTTACAAGGAAGCAAATTCCCTTGTCACAGACACCATTTTCCAGGTTACTGTGTATGCAGACAACTTCACAAGGACTTCTGTCAGTGCACTGATGAAGTCATCAGAGGGTGCAGGAGTCCAGCTCATCCATAAGCATTAACACTGATGGGGTTTGATGCAACCCACAAAAGCTGGAAAAACCTTGTTTCTGGTGACTCCTGCAGTACACTGCATTATTTTCTTACTTACAGCTTTGATACCTGTATAATGCTTTAAATCCACTACCAAACCCAGTAATTGTCACGAAAAGAGTTAAGTAACAGCCGCTCACTCCAAGTTTCACATTTGAAGTACACAAATTATTTTTTAACTCTTTCAGCATAAACAACACGAACTACAAGCCACTTGGCAAATCCACACTAAACAAAACTCTTAGCAAAGGATGGTTGCCTACAGATAAAGCACAGATTGCCCATTTTTGTTTCTGAAAGACTCTCACATTGGTATGCCTTTTTTGTTTTTCAAAGAAATCCAGCTTTTACTGATCTTGCTTCATTCTTAAAGTTATGAAAAAGACAGGAAAAAGAAGAAATCAATATACAGAAATCCTGAAAGTACCAGGAAAAAAAAACACGTTAACTCCACAGGGTGGGGATTTGTAAGAGTGGGGGTGAGGGAGCTGAAATGATGTGGCACTGGGGTGACAAGGCAGAACAAAGATTGACAAAGCTGTTGGATACTCCTACCTACAAGGAAACATCAATTTTGGGAAAAGACCGAACGGTTACAGGTGGTTTAATAACTGCATTTAAACTGACAAGAAACAATTCTGGAATTGTTTTCTTCCTGTAACTACAAACTTAAAGTTGACTATTTTACCAATCAGAACTGTATTTACTGAAACAGATCATCCAAACTGACTTCACGTCCAATCCACTCCATCAGCCACTGAACTGTTCAATATGTGGAGACTTCACAATCCACGATCCATAACTGTGCTGCTCTAAGTAGCTCTGCAGCAAGCTTTTAGCTTCTTGGTACAACTGAGATTTAATCTAAAAAAAGAAGAAAGAAAAACCTTGAAAAAGCTCAAGAATGATGGTTACAGAGATGTGTGTTCTTTACCATCAACATGTAATAAGCACAAACACAAACACCGTAAAAATGATACCCATAAATCTTACAGTTCCCTCAGCTTCTGACAATGAGAGGAAGTTTTAGACTCTAAAAACATATTCCTTTTGGGCATTTATTGGGATGAGAAAATTGCTCTGATTCTTCTGTGTTATTCAGTGTTTTCAGTTCTAGTAACACCTTTATAAGGAAAATAAACATCCATCATTCAATGCAAATCTAAACACATGCACAGTCAATTAGCAAGGGATTTCACTTTAAAGTAGTTTCTGAATCATTTAAAAAATGATCTCTTCCATGTTTTGACAGGAGGAGAAGAAGAAAGATGCTTACTTCGTACAAGCTCTTCAGGTGAACTCTTCAGCAAAACAGAAAATCACCCCTGGCTATCAAACCAGATTTGAGAGCAGCCACTAAGAGACTCTTTACTCCCACTCGCCCTCTCTGTGTCAGCTCACCTTGGCCTCATGGTATGTTGCCAACTGGAGCAAATCATCCCGTCCAGCTTCCCTGGCGAGCATCTTGAAGCGGCTGAACATGGCGGCCTTGCACAGGCGACTGGCCAGGCAGGTGCCGCTGCGGAACGGGGAGCTGCGGTGGGAGCAGGGAAACAGGGATGGAACTCAGGAACACACTACAGGGAGACTGCTTCCATCATTACAGGGGTGTTTCCCTCCTTCCTAACACTACGTGAATGCCATCAAGCTGGAATTCACCTCAATTAAAATCCATCTCAATTAGAATCTTAATAAGTTTTATGCATATTGAAAGCTAAAACATTTTCACTACTACAGACAACAAACTACAGGTATTTCCACTCAGAGAACTGCTTTGTTTGGTACCTTGGTATCTGACTGTGAAGTTACAAGGTCTGTAACACTACACCTAATCACATGCATTCAGCTAGCACAAGACAGAACTTCTCATAGCTTCAAAACTGAATACGCCAGCGAACCAGCACAAGCCCATCATTTCCAACAAAATGAAGATAAATGCTGACCTTTCAGTGGTTTTCCCACTTAACCCATCCACAACCTCCAGGGATGCATCTGACAACGTCCAGTTCAAACTCAGTGACCACTGGTTCAAATCTGTTTGGATTGGCAGTGCAGCTTTCACTAAGTAAATATGAGATCTGTTGACCAGGTAAGGCACAGGAAGCTTTGATACAAGCTCATCATCAAGACGCTGCTTTACGGTTATGTCCAGTCCTTTTGTATCCTTACAACTTCCATTTCCTAGCAAACAGGACAAGATCAGTCACATAGAGGTACATCACATAAAAAAGTTTAAAATGCAGATGTTTCTGCATTCTTAAAAATTATAAAATTCATTTTTGTAAAGACCAGTTCCAACATTCAATTTGCGGAACAAAAAGGATTTCTCACTTTCTTCTCCAGAGGCCCCATTATTTTCATTGGATGCCTTCTTGTTTTGAACCACTGTTTTTCATCAACTCTTTATGTTCCCTGCAGAAGACATCACTAAAACAGAACTTCAATATTCCAGGTTAGAAAATATGCTGAGGAGTTTGCCCACGTTACTCCACATCCAACAGCATTTCTGACTGCCTACTAAATAAATATACTTTGGTCCACTGCATCTCAAGGAACACTGCTGTCATTCTCTAAAGAATTCGTGGTTTAGTTCATGTTTTATAAAATGCAATCAAACTGGAATACGAAAACACGTATGGAGAACAAACTGGAATACGAAACCCCCCCGCCCTGCAATTTGCACCGAACGTACCCACAAGAACGTTGCTGATGTACACGGGCTCGATGAAGTGGCTCAGCAAGGCTCCCTGAAGACCAACCACCTCCCACTTGGTCAGTTTGTCCCCGGCCGACATGCTGCTCACTCTGACGGTCTTGGGGGGACAGCAAACAGCCAGGTAAATCCTGCCCTCTACGGCAACGTGCAGACTCAGTTCTTCACTGGCCTCGTAAGCAGATATAGACTGGGGCCCGAGATGCCTAGGGCAGGACAAGAGAATGGATTCCAGTGAGAAAGCACTCTGATCAGAGATTACACTAAGTGGTATCTAATGCTGTTTCTCAGAAAAAAATAATCAGTAGATCTGGGCCTTGTATTATCTTCAATGTTTGCGATTTTTAGAAACCCCAGATTGAGAGTGCCTAGAACACTGAAATCAGTGTTTAAATAGGAAATCTCACCTAATCTTAGCCACTCAATCTAATCTCAGCCACCAGTTGTGCACACATTAAAAAATCAGCTGCAAGCAAGCTGTCACTTCGTGTCTACTCACACTATAACAGAAGCTACTTGTGAAAAAGCAGCTGTAAGGTTCTTAAAATCTCCTTTAAAACGTAACTTAGACTGTGATTCTCCAAAATATTTAAACAAGAACATGCAACACATAAGGGAGACAAACGAGTGGTTGTTCTGAAGCAAAAACAGTTTTCCCCCTTAGTTACACAGGGCTAAGAAGTCAAAGCAGAGCCTTTTGTTTCAATTCAAGGCTTTCTATACTTCAATCTTGTGGTGCTAAGGATGACATTAAGTCATCACATCCACTTATTCAGTGGTTAAATTCATGGTTTATCAGAATTATAATAGTGTCTTGGGAAGGAGGTTAAGAGGTTATTGTCTGTAATAAACAAAAGCTCATCCTATAACCCACACAGAGGTTTTTCATATCATCATATTGAGCTGCATCTCATATTTATCACTACTACCCTGTATATTAATGTTCCAAAAACGACATAGAAATTAAATCTCTCACTGTATCTCTGGAAATACCACGGTACTTACACCTCTGACTTTAACTGAGCAGTTCCTTTTGGAAGCTGGTTCATGTAAAGAGAGAGAGTTATATTCTGCTTTAGGGTAAGCAGCTTTGAGCCCGGTGCTGTGCAAAATATGGATTTCTCTGTCTTGGCTGGATTTTTGTTGTAGAACAGCAAAAGATGTCTGTACAAATATCTGAAAGAAAAAAACTAGATATTTGATACAATATATAAGCTAGGCATACGCTTATGTATTATTTATTAGTTCAAATAACTATGAAAATCCAAGTGCAGAAGTACAGCTGAGACAAAGTGGCTGCAAGGGAACGATGTGCAGAGACATTCTCACCTGAGCAGGGAACGCCTGGCAGTGACGATGGCATGGCTGTCGTGCAAGAGCCTCCCACAGGACTCAAAGCGCCGGCTGTAGTTGCATTCTCCAGTCCCCAGAGCTACCACTTCATGCTGCCCACCTAAAAACGAAGATGGCAGTAGGTTCACCTGGTCTGGCTGCCCACCAAGCTGCTCCCACACTCTCAGTGCTCTGTGGGAACGGGTTTCTCACTCTCCAAAACTCACAATCAAACCAGACTTGCCCTTCTCAATGATGAAGGCAGCCAGGGAACTGCCACAGCTTTGGTACTCGGGGTGTTGGGTAGTCAGGCGGTTAAACACTTCTTCAAGCGTTTGTGAGAGTTTTTGATAGATATGCTCTCCTCCTAAATCAAACAACAGAATCCAGCAAGACACAAATTTGCAGATAGGGGGAAAAAAAAACCCCCACACATAAGCAACTTGTGAAATTACAAACCTGAACACATGTTAGAAGCACAAGCATCCATACTTTGGGGATTGTGAAGATTCTCAGAATTAGAACCTCAAGAACACCTAAACATTTGATGCTTTTATCATCCATTATAATAATACAGGGTATGTCCCAAGTTCAATCAGCTACTGCACACTAGCTCAAGTAAAGACAGAGAATACTGTTTCTATTTCTATTTCTATCACCTGACCTGGTGATAGAAATTCAAGCAATTTACTGAATTCAAGCCATTTACTGAAGTTGTGTCCATTTGTAGAACCGACCTTGTGATTCTAGTTCTTACAGTCTTCTTCAAAGAGAAGAGGTTTAAAATAATTTTAACAACTGAGAGACCACTAAATGTATCAAAAGAAGAATTAAAATTATCTATTTGCTGGGCAATTTTAACTCTGTTGATTCAAAAAAGATTATCCCTTACCAGTCCTTGAAACACAAGCCGAGTTTGCTGGAGGTCGGAGCTCAGCAGGAACACAGGGAAAATCTAAGAATTTAACAAGATTTTAAAATGGGACAGACATTCCTAATTTCTAAACATGAATCTTGCGCTATTTCCAGCAAGTCAAACTTTCTAATTTGAAAGATTTCTCTATGGATTTCCTTTTCTGATCCTGAAGTCCTTGTAAGCATAGAACGACTCAGACAGCAAAACTCAAAAAAATATCAAATATTATGGCAACTGAATTCTGCTGAAAGCAGTAACTCAGTGGGGAACCCTTTTAATCATAAAAATTCAAACCCACTTGAGATGTACTTCATGTTGCTGTACCTAGTGAGTAGCAAATCAAGTGCAACAAGAACAAATTAATTCTTTCAATATTCCTGGCATCAGTTGTTGCAACTCTTAAGACAAAAAAAAAAAGGCAGTTTCAGAACCAAACTACAGATTTGCCCCATGGATTCAAAAAAGCTGACAGAGGCCCTGATACTGAAGCAGTTAATAAAACCACAGATACTTTGCATAAGACACTGTTAAGCCAAGCATTTCATGTTCTACTTAGGTGCTGCTACAATATTTACCTGAATCTTCAGAAGACTTTGCCCCTGTATTCTCCAAGTTAAGTAGCTCAGCAAGAGCCAGTTTAGCTGCATTTAATTTAGATTCCTTCTTGTTCTTTCCCAGCCCAGTCCTGTAGCACACACCATTTATCACAGCACAAAAGGCAAAATAAGGCCTTATGACATTGCCTTTAAAGGAGAAGAAAAAAGCAGATGCAATCAGTGAAATAAATTTAAGGTACTTTATCCATAGCTTTATGTCCCTATACTAATTCCTAAAACAAATACAAGACAAAAAGACAATTTGGGCAAAATATAACTCTCATCTTTCACCTCCCCAAGAATTTTGGCAGCTTTCACTTTCTGGACTTTTCACAAAGTTCTGGTAACAGCCATAATTATACACAATTCACCTGATCTATTTCTGTGTCACTTCATCACGAGAAACAGCGGCGGCGGCAATAAAAGGGCAGCCAAAACGCAACGTATGTGGGGGGTAGTGCAATCAACAGTAAAAAGGTTCAGCTGTATCGGTGCCATCAAACTGCAGCAACTCAGATCATCTCAAGGATAAGGAAATACCACTTCATTTAGGAGCAGAAGTATTTACCTGCCACGCTTGTTTCCTTCAATTCAAGCTGCAGGTCGTGTATTTTGGCAAACAGATGCAAGGCAGATACCGAGTTTATTAGTCCTTGTTTGTATCGCTCGATCAAATCCAGGTCTTTCTGTGAGGGAAGGGCTGAAAACGTGGTGGTGTCTGCTCCTCCCAAAAGAAAGGGTCCTTAAACAAAATTAGGGAGAGAACTGAACACACTCTCTGAAAATCTGCTTATAATAAATGCTTTTGAGAAGCTTCTTAAAAAACCCCAAAACTTACAGTAGAAGATTACTGCTTTGTACTGAACCCTACACTAACAACAACAGCAATACCAAAACGGTGTGTATATCCTCTTTTAAAAGCATCAAAGCCTTTACTTGTAGTAAAACCAGTAATCTCTTAATATAGATTATTACAAAGATATTACAACATATATACCCCTCCCCTTTCTTGTAAATCAACAATCAAGTCAAAGTTGCTGATGGCAGATACCAAACTGTGGAACATGTGGTTTTTCCACACAAAACTATGCAGCAGTGGGACTCCCTGTTGTGAGGCACTATAAAAGTTTCAGCAACCACTAGATAGATAAAACCATCAGCTTCAAGGGTGTGATGTACACAGGCACAAGCACTTCCCAGCCAAGAACTAAAATAAATCCTTGTTTTTAAGTACCGTAACAGGTACCTTTACCTCAGTGTAACTACTCAAAGTGACAGAATTCACAATACATCCTGGGACATCTGGAACTGCAGTTCAAATCCCTCGCAATGTTACTTATGAAAATTCATGCAGCAGAACCTAATTCTGTATTTTGTCAATCTACAAGACTTTTAACGTTTAACTTAAACTTTTTAATTAGGTAATGCTGCAGACTACGTAGGCCATCCTACAACAAATAGCTAACAAACTTCCAGCACAAAAAGACTTTAGAAGAGGAGGAACAAGTTCAAGGAGATACTAAAGAAGTCATTTAAGAAAATGCAGTGGTAAGAAAAAGCAGCAGAGGGTCACAAAGTTACTTTCAATAGCATTAACAGCTAATCCCGGTGTATAAACTGGAAACTATACCTGGATTTTTCATCACCCGTGGTTCACTGCACCTCGTACCAGGTGGAGGATTCAGCTCGGCAGTCACAGGCTCGGAGAGATCCTCTGAAATTCGATGTCTGAGAACGTCGGGTGGCAAAATCTTCTCAGGCGCGGAGCCGAAGGTGAGCATTTCTGAACCCTCAAACCAGCCATTGCTGCTCGCCATTTTCGACCGACCTAAGGAAGCTTAACAGTAACGCTGCGACTAGTAAAGACTGCAAAAACCCCCGCAGTTCTCCTAGTCAAGCTGTTTTACAAGAACAACAGGAACAACTCGCCCAGGCTGGGGTAGAACCCAGACCCAATGTCCTTCCTAGCAGGGCGGTCACTTCTCCCTTTTGTTAAACCACCTTCCCTCACGCGTAGCGCAGCTCTGCCCCTCGCCTTACCACCCTCTCGAAGGTCACACCAACTCCTCAAGCCGCTCTTGAGGGAGTGAGGCGAACTAAAGCAACAAAGCTGTTCCTTCCCAAGTTCCCAGGACGAGCTGGCGCTGGAGTTGCAGGGTTTGGCACCTACACCTGCTGCCCTCGTCCTCCTGTGGATGTTCCTCAGCGCTCACACCCCGCGGACAGCCGGAGCACGCCTGAGGCCACACGAAGGTGGCAGTGCCAGCCGCCCTGAGGCGATGGGCTCCGAGAGCCGAGCAGCCCCTCCCGCCTCTGCTCGCCAGGCCTTCCGAGCCACGGGCGGCCCCGCCCAGCCCTTCCCGCCTTTTCATGAGGGGCACGCCCCGCCGGCGGGGCGCGCCGAGGCGCGAAGCCGCAGCTGTGGCTGAGGGAGCCGGGACGCCGTCCGGCTTTGCCCCGGTGCTGTCTGCTCGGCTTCAAGAGCGCTTCCCAGCAAGCTGCTCGCCTTCCTCGCTCCCTATTCGCCTTCCCAGGCCGCTCCGGCCGGGTAAGGGCGGCACCTGAAGCCGCCAGAGCCGTCACGGACCGGGAGCAGCCATTTCCCCGATCCCACCGAATGCGCCGCACCCCCGCTTCTGGTTGGGGCCGCGCTTCCCGCCTTCCGGCTGCTTCCCGAGCTCCTGGCGCCGGGCCTCTGCCTTTGCCTCACTTAAATCACACTCTGCAAAGTTACACTTAAAACACTCTCTTCTTGCTGTTCAGCTTCCTTGATTAATACAAAAAAAGGTCCTGTACAGTAGTTAAATTTTATTACAAGTGTAATAAAGTTCATGATTTTTAGCACTAAGGCAATCACAGTTTCATAAGTTATATATATATATATAATTTACACCAGTCTACATTGACAAATCAATTACTGGTCACATCAACAAGGGGTTTGTGTTATGGCAAATAAAATTTTAAGAAAATTCACAGTTAATCTGCAAGTATTGTAAAGATGCAGGATCATATTGCACATCATAAAATGGACGCTGAGGAGCAGATTTACAGTGTTCCAGCTATTCCTTCACAGAATATACATTGGTCATCGTCATCATCATCATGCAATAACTTCAAATACAGAATGGTATCAAGTACCACAGTAAACAGTTACTCACAATGTAAGTTTTAAATAGAGTAGCAAAAAGCTGTTAGGTTTCTCTTTAAACCATATTTAAGTTCTTGAAATATAATAAAACACTTTGATAAAATCAAATGGAGTTAGGGCTGTCACATTGTACGTTTAATATTCTTCTTTGTCTTTTCCTTTCTTTTCCTTTTCATCCTGTAGTGCAGTACCAAGTTTCTTTATAAGGACTGACAAAACTTTGTCCAAAGGATCCATGACACCACGCTGCAGCCATTTAGGGATAGTAGTCCTTGCATGGTGAAAGCCCAGCTTCTGGAGGATGTAGTCAACACCAACGGGATCAATTTTTCTCCCAGTCCAGGATATTAATCTAAGAAAACAATAAACAGAAGACTCAGTCTCAAATACATAAATAGAGCAAACAGGCATTTTATATATACAAAAATCCATTTTCTCCAGTGTTACTTAAATCTAACAGGCATTGTTTCGAACTCAATTTAGACAGATAAGCTCAAGATGATCAATGGAACATCCTCTGAAAGGAAGAGGATGTTTAAGGGGGTGAAAAACCTGACTGGGCTGCCTGCAGATCGTGTTGTAATTGATTTATTGCTAACACAAAATGCCAAGCGTCAAGATTTGTTTGGCCTGGATGGACGTGTTGTTTTGATATGTGAATGAACACTCTGAGCCTCCAGCAGCATCAGCAGAGGTTAAAAAAAAACAAACCCACATGGAGAAAAGTCAGTTTCAATGGTTATATACAGAAAACAGTGAATTGCTGCCATACTTGCTTTATTGTGGGCTAAGTTTAAAACAGCCATATGGCACTGAGTAGATCCTGCTTTTTTCATTTTAAGGTGAGCGTTTAAAAACTAAAACTGGAATGCTAAAAATGGAAAACTGCAAGATGAAGATCGTATGGCTGAAAGTGAACGAGATGTTGTAGGACAGAGTGAAATTCAGGAGTTTTAGTTTACTGTATCCTAATTCTGAAGAGCCCCCAGCAATGCCTTTAACCTGCATAAATTCTGATCTCGAAGTTAATGCACAGCCAAAGAGACTGCAGCTAAAGGTGCTTCTTACCTGAGCGTGGGTTCCAAATGCCAAGTATTGCACATAAACTCTCTCCAGTCGACCGTAGTGTAGGTAATGCTTTCCTCCGCCTCTTTGTCAGTGGAGCTGTCCTCAAGGACACCAACAGAGCTCTTCTGCCCTGGACGAGCAGCCAAAATGCGAGGAGGAAAAATCGCTGCAAAGGGGAGAGAGGAAAAACACCAGTCAGTCAGGAGCAGCTCACTTGGATTCTTTTTGTACATAACTTAAATAAAACAAAAGCACAAGTCTCAACAAGAAGAGAACCACCTCAGGTTTCAGTGTTACAGATTTTCTGCAAAAGCCCACATATTGCTTAAGAATGAACATGCCAAATTTGAATGCTGCAACTGAACATACTGAGGCAGAAAAGCAAATCATTCCAAAATCAGAAAAATCCGTGTCTTGAAAGGACTCCACTGATGAAAGGCTTGCAGTAACGATAATAAAGCTTCCTAAAACAGTTTTCGTCTGCCTATACCATCTTACGGAGACAGTTAAACACCAGGTGTCAAAACAGGAGCATGATTACGACTTAGAGTATATTTACTGTCAAATAATCTGACAACTGCAGCTTGTCAGACAGGGGTTACTTCATGAACAACAACTCACCTTTTTCTTTTTCTTTTAGATAAGCAGACACCAAGTCATGCAGAAACATGATCAGTTCAGCATCCATAGTCACACAGATGTGGTCTGTAAATTCAGTTACTACACTGCATTCCACCTTTGGTTTAACACTTGTATCTACAGTCAGATAAAAATAGTATCAATACACTTGCAAGTACATACAGTGTATGTAAAAAGTACATAGAATTTGAATGCAAATCATTTGAAAATAGTATTTCTTTCACTGAACCAGCAACTCCTAAGAGGAAGAACCACAGTTAACATTTGTGTTTAGCACTTTTTAAACAGTTTTCTCATCAGAGTCACTTCTGGTATTGTGGTAAGGATATTGAAAATAAAGAAATATTACCAAGTGACAAACCCTGACCATCTTCAATGCAGAAAATCAACTTAGAGCAGTATCACTAGCTTGTGCTGTGCTATGCTATCAATGTAGGCTTTTAGACAGTAAGAGAAGCTGATAGTATATCTTGCTTGCTTGGCTATTAAAATAACAAGGAAATCCCAAGAGGCTGAATTATCTATCAGTTTTTTCCAAGAGCAGGTATGGAATAAAATCCCAGCTCAGCCAAGATAAATATCTAAATTAATGACTTACGGTTTTTTTACCCACCAGTTCCAACTGCAGTCTGAAGATACCACTTTGGAAACGAAAGCATAAAATTTAGGCTCCTATCTCATATTCCCTTTTTCAGAATGGCCCTCCTCTTTAACATCTTAATAAATATAAGAAAACCAACCCCTGAAAACAGCCAACCTAGCTGAAATTTCTCTTAATGTTTTCCATAGTGACCAGTCTCTACACTAGATCTTCGCTCTACATTTCATAAAAAAATGTTATCTTTTCTTGCAGATCTGCAGCAATTCTCAGATTAAATCCTCTTATCAGCACAGTAACTTTGCCTCTAACTCCTAATTTGTGAGAAATAGTTTTTGACCAAGAAAAAAACAAATTACGTTTTACTGCACCTTGTAATGACGGCTCTTGGGGCTCCTGAACATGAATAGATTTAAAATCCAGCTGCATCCTTGGCAATGCAAAGATGGTTTCAGTTTCGTGGTTGTAACTGGAGCCGCCCCTGAAGCCACTTAACAAGCTTGAGCTTTTCACTGTTGTGCTGCTCTCTGGGTTGTTGGCATCAACATTCCGAAGCAGGTTCAACTCTAGGGGAACAAGGGGAGATGTTAAGTTGTGACAAGGCAAAAAAAAAAGTTAAGAAGCAAAGTCACTTGTAAAACTGCTGCTGCAGGATTATTGAGAAGATTCTATCTTTTATTCTGCTCTGAAAAGCGTGGCTAGGAAAGGTCAGTCAAATTTGGTGTTTATACACTTGAGATTTAGCAACTTTTCAACAGCTCCACGTGCAAGCAGATCAATCCCCAAACTGAATGACCAGGACTCTGACCTTCATTCCTCGTGGCTGTCACATAATTGAACCACTCCTTCACACTGGCAACTCCATGGGGGGGATTTTCGTGGCGGCGCCGGGTTATCTTTGTGATCGTGGCCATGGGGCTTTCCAGGGCTCCACAGGGCTTGGTGACCATGGTGTTATGGCCCAAATGAAAGTCCAGGGTTTGCACAATGTACGTGGAGTGTTCACTGGTACCTGCATCGAAGGTGTGGGCGAGGGAAAAAAAAGTAAAAGCAGCTTAGAGAGGGTAGTGGAATTTTCTCTCATTTTCCTACAAGTATTTAACATGAATAATTAGTGTGCTAGTGGAATAAAACCTGGTATAAAGCTTGCAAACAACAGAGAAATTAAATCCCCAGTAGCTAAGACAATAAAACTTCTCAATATTAAGACAAATATAAGAAATAAGATCATCAAAATTCATCCTACAGCTAGAAAGGACTACCCAAACACACACACACACACACACAATTAAAAAGCCAGGCAATCCACTTGGTAGGTTAATTATCAGGGACATATCCAGTATATTTGAACGTGTACTTTGCATTATTCCACACATAAAGCAAATTGTGGTAAAGATGTGGAGGGAACAGATTTTTTTTTTAGATAAATGGTCTACTTTTGGGAAATAATCTTGATTCAGACAAAGAAAATAAATTTTTCTTTGATTTCTTCTTATGTAGTAATAGATTCTTAAAAACTCATTTAAAGAAATTTACAGAAATAGTTTAAATTACCATCTTCCAAAACTTTCTGGGCTTCTGTCCAAAATGCAATATTGGGTTCTTCAAGGTGAAATAAGGCCCACGATTTTGAGCGGAAGTTAGGTCCATGAAAACAAGCCAGGGTCATATGGTTCCCATGAAGGCTCATGGATCCTCCAAATTGCATCCCATCTTCTGGCAGTGGCATCTGGAACAGGGATATGTGGCACCCAGATACCACCTTCAGAACTCCTGGCCAGTGGCGATGATGGGCTGCATCCAACACTGCACGGCAGACAGGAACAACAAACTTCAGGCAAGATACAGGAAAAGATTGCTGCCATATTTATATTTTTAGTAAAACATGGCATTATGAGTGATATTTTCTTATCTTTTTTCTCTGACACCATCTCTCAGGTAATTTTTGCAATTAGAACATCCTAATCGGGAATTACATTATTTTTGGTAGCACTTACATTGCTCGTGGGAGCTTCTCTCTAAGTTGTTTGCCATTGTCTTGGGAGGGAGATAAGGAACAGGCCCCCAGGTGGACAGAGCTCGCTTGCTTGTATCGAACTGCTGAGTGAAGAACTCCTGGAGTTTCATTCCTATTTTTATCAGGTCTGGCGTAGTTGACCTTGAAATCATCACTTGGAAGATATCCCATTTCAAGTCCCCATGGACAAATATCTCACTAGATGTTAAAGATAGCAAGAAAATTAGCATACAATAATAATGTATTTCCTACCAACAATTTTTAAAAAACCCCAAACCAAACAATGAACCCTTTGCGTTCTAGCAGACGCTTACATTTCTGCTGAGCAATATTAGACAGACGACGTTTGACATTATCAAACACCACAGATTTTAAAAACAGGAAATATTATTACCTTTTATCAGTCATGCTCGAATCCAGATTATTATACAGATTAATTTTCCATTCGTCCTGCAGTTTAAGATCAGCATTACTGAAGATTCCCATTAGGATACTGGATCCCATATAGTCAACACGTGCCTCAGTAGAACCCATAGTAATTTCAATTTTATGATTGGGCTGTTGGTTTGGATGTTCAGAAATATGAGCTGAAATAGAATCAAAGCAATATAGAAATACAGAATTAAAGAGATGAAAATCAGTTTTTCCAGTGATATCACCTATTGACTGCAGCTTATGCTAAAAGCAGGAGGCTTTCCAACTTACCCACCATCTCCAGGGTGTTAACATCTATGGTACCTCCAACAACTCCCCCTCTGGAGTCCAGCTGGGATCTTCCCAAGCCCACAGACATGCTGATTTCCCGATCTCTGCTACTTCCCACAGACAGACGGCCCTGACTTTTCAAACCGCTGGTGGTCCACCTAGAACAGAGGTGAAAACAGACAACAACTTTCCAGGCTGTCGAAAGAGAAAGTGACTATTATCTACTGGAAAGCAGTAAATAATGTGGTTTAGGCATATGTGACTTCAGGATTAAGCAACTACAGTATTCGTGAGGGGATTCGCAGTTCAAAACTGAAAAAGGTAGGCTTTTAAAGCTAAAAGACAGCAGGCTATTAACAGTCTGTGGGGAAAAATTGAGTTTTGCCCCCAAAACACCACCACCTGTTAAAACATGCTTGATCTTGTTTTATACTTACGTGGTATTGCCCATTACGTTGCTCATATTCATTTGAACATTTAATTGTTTTAGGTTCATAGCGAACACAACCAGTGTTTCCCATGGCGTTCCTTGCTGGCTTCCAGCTTTATTTGACTTATTAAATGGAGTTGATGTTTTCGAGAGAGCGTCTAAACAAACAAACAAAAAACCCCACAAAAATTTAAATTATTCCACATGCTAGGAAAAACTGGCAGAATTTATCCATTGTGAATATCACAAAAGGACTGAAAGCACAATACTTAAAGAGCACAAAACCATGAGAGAAGATAAGTGAGAACTAGAGGGTTTGCAATATGCATTGCTTTAGCTATCATAGAAATTGATTCACTGTACACACACAGATAGTGCAATTTTATGGAAAATATGCTAAAAACTTTCATTCATCCATTTCAGACGTTTTCCCTTCTCTAAGCCATTGATTCTCCAGTGCCAGGCACTGTGGAAAAGAATATTTTCAAAGCAGTAATGACATACTTCTTTCATACAACTCATGGAAATTTTTAAAAAACGAAAGATTTAAAAGTCATTATCTACTCACCTCTCTGAGGCACTGAGGAGTCAGACACGCTCCTGGACCTTGTGACAGCTGGAGACTTGAGGCTGTGAGATGCTGTCCCAGGTGACATACTGCTGCTGGCACTGTGCTCACTGAAAACATTGGGTGACTGTGCCATGTGAGTAAAGGAAGCAGACTGGCAGGGCTGCTCCCACGTCCTACAGTATGCTTTCCTTGAGGACTCAGGAGAAAGATGCTGGCTCACCCCTTCAATCGAATCTGGTGTTCCAGGGCCCGATGCTACTGGAGGAAAAGCAGCACAGGAAACACAGAAAAACTATTTCATTTGTGTCTAACCATATCCTCCCGTATACTAGGAAGTATTGGGAGAGTGTACAAATGTATTTCATTTAACATAACTGAAAAATTTTCTACTGTTCTCATTAATATATCACAGAACTATAGAATGGTTTGGGGAGGGACCTTAAATATCACGTGGTTCCAACCCTGCATGGGCAGGGATGCCATTTATTAGAGTGGGTTGCTCAGGGCCCCACCCAACCTGGCCTTGGAAGATGCTGTTTAAATTATTCAGTGACCTATTTTAACAATCCGTCACTTCTTCCTTCTAGGATTTTCTATTGAACTTCTTTGAGTGACTGCAACATGGAGCAAATCATAATACATTTACATCTAGTCACACATGTAATAAGATATGGGTAATAAATGCTTATAAAATTCCTACTGTAACCCTTTGTATAACAAGGGGTTTTTTGTGTTAAGAAGCAGTCTCCTACCTGGCAGATTTATTGTCTGATCACCCAGGAAAAGCCTTCTAGCAATGCTTCTCCTGTACCAAGCCCTGGGAAAGGCCAGGATCTCACTGAGGCGGCGCATGTCGTATTTGAAAGAAGCAGATCCTATGTCACACACGGCTGTAAAAGAAAAAGCGCATCCACACAGTTGTAAATTCCCAGTAATAACAGGTTTTGGTAACCAAGTCAAATTCTCCTTCATCTACTAGTGTTGTCTCTTCTGTCATGAAAAAATAGTTTTCCTAAGGTGTTGCCATTTCTCCAAGTCCAAATATTAGATACAAATTCATTTCATAAAGGCAAGGTGGAACCCAAGAATACAGATTACGTTGAGTCCTGCTTGTGTTGGATGTGCCTCAGACTCCTCATGGAAGGATTTTAATGGCAGATTAATCACAACCATTCTGCTGTTTGCCCAGTAAGTGAGGATCCCATGTGCAGGGGCAGAAAATAAGTACATAGATCTTTAAAAAAAAAAAACAAAACAAAACAAAACAAAACAAAAAAGCTGCCAAGAGTAAAGTCCATCACTGGAACAGCAGTTCTCCAATTAGCTGGGATTAAAATGAAACGAGCATTTACCAGATATGTTGATCAATGTGGTATCTATCTTGCTGGTAGCTTTGCTTGCAGACTGACTCTCAAAAAAGGAGGAGCCTCCTGAACGCCTGATCCGTGACAGGCTGACTTTCACAAACTCCAGGTTGATGCTCAAGGAATCCTTCCGGCCAGTGACCGAAGTTGGCTCCTCGTCCACGTTCCCTAGAAGCAGGAAGGAAACATTTTCATCATCTGTGATCCTTTCAAATCTACAGTTCAGAAAACTGTGCCACACCTGAATAATGTTCATAGAAGCAAACAAAAACTTGTTCCGTACCCAAGGCTCCCGATCCAGGGGTTAGCACAGTAACAGCTGATTTTTGTTTTCCAGCTCCGTAGGGATGGAAGACGTAGAGGGAGAAGTCGGACATGCAGGCAGTAAAGCTCAGGCCTGAAGAGCTGCTGCTGGAAGTTGTCAGGTCTGACTGACTGCTGCTGTGCCTCGTCCTGCCGAGAGGACTGCCGAGGCCAGGAGATGAACCTGGAGTCATTGTTTGGGCAAAAATCAGATTTTGAAAGCATTTTCAAACATGAAATAATACTTAGTGTTAACAGCAGTATTAAACAGACCAAATGCACTTCAAATTACGCCCTCTAGCAGCAACAGAGTTTAATACTCTGCATCTACAATCAACATTCACACACGTATTACCTGGTGCTCCAGATTTACTAGCTGAACTCTTTGAGCCACTCTGTGAAGTACTGCCACCAATGGACACACTTTCTGATGGGTACGTGGTGCCTAAAGTTTCCAGTTCTCCTCGGTTGGAAGAGAAAACAAGGTCCAGGGAAGGCAACTTCAGCATGCATTCGACTCTGGATACCGGCAAGCAGCTGAACTTGATTTGAGAGGGCTGGCAGGCAGAAAGAAAACAAAGCATTCAGAAGGGACGCTTGAGAAGGGCTTTATTTTTTAAAAAGCACTTAGAAGCCTTGATTGTTTAGAAGACAGTGACTAAAGTAAGTTACTACCCTGAATGCTGTGTTAAAAGCTCACCTGGACTCGTACATAAACCACCACATCCACAGGGAAGGAGGAATATGCTGATGTTGAGGATGACACTAAGGATGTTGTGGACTCTTCTAAGGGATCTTGTATATCAAACTGTCCCATGTCTTCATCCTGGGAACTAACAGCTTTTAACAAGTGCAAGAACTCATTAGAAAGCGGCATTTGAAGGGAAAAGCAGCTCAATACCATAAAAATCACGGAATGCCAGAAAACAACTATGCAACTGACCTGTGTAATTCCTTTCAATGGGTGTGATGGGAATGGTTTCAAGGGCTTTTTCCAGGAAGTCTAGGAGGCAGGGGCTGATCACCATCTCCTCTGGCAGTGACTGGAGCGCAACCCACGCGTAGAGTTTAGCAGTTTTCACTCCACCACTTCCTTTCCCTTTGGCTGCAACATGAAAAAGACACATTTGTCTAAGGTAATACCACTGAGCGGTGACTGATAAACATAAGAAGACACTTCATAACTTATCAAGCTGTGCCCTCTAATTTTCTCCATCATCTGAAGAGACATAGATCAGGTCTGCTAGAGAAAATTAAGTCGTTAAGTTTTCACTTATAAACTGCAAAACAACCATTAGTTTGTAACGTTTAATTGCAGGAATTCCATCGCTCATTTTCTTGACCAAGCACTCTGTTGTCATTGTCACCACCTCACTTTTTAGAAAGTAGCACTGAAAGCAAACACACAGAGTTCTTTGCCAAATACCCAGTGCAAAGTAACCGCAGCTGACTGGAAATGAGAGTGACATTAGGAAAAATAATTGCACGAGTCTGGAAAGAATGTCAGTGTAAAGAGAGAAAATACATTAAAAAATTTAAAACTGTAAATGGCGAGTCCTACTGTATTTATGCAACGAATAACTAAACATTCTAAACTAGCATTTCTGAAAGCTTGGAACTAGCCAGAGTTATAAACAATAAAAGGGTTATTGTCTTCTTAATCTGTGTAAGACGAATCTTGAATCCACGCTCATGAAAACATAAATACGCAGAGAAGATATTAGTACCGCCTCAATTACTGTCTCTATGAAATATGGCTATTAGAATGAATAGACATAAATGGAGATATGGATTTAAAATTCTCCAAAAAATATATAAAAATTAACTACTGAAACAGAGATTAAAAATCCTTTAATTTGCTAAAAAAAAAAAAAAAAAAGAAAGCAGTGAATTTTCATTCTGTGCAAACTATTCTGCCTCGTGTCTTTGACTACATTGTCCTGTCTTACTTTTACTGGAAACCAAAGACAATACAACAAGTTGGTCTTCATTCCAGAGGAATGGTTTCCAGAGGAAAAGTACTATCAAAAAAAGTACTATAAATGACAATGAATGTGTTTCAAAGCCATTCAGGACTAATAAATACTTACAGAAATACAATTCATAAAGAAATAAAGCCATTACAAGCCAATCTCTAGTCTGGGAGGCATTTATATTATCATACAAGTGCAATTTCCACACCAAATGCAGAGCTTACAGACCTAAAACCAGCAAGACTCAGTACCTGGACAGGATGTGATACGAATTCAGAGGCAAAGATTAGGAAGAAGATAGGAAAGTAGAGAACAAAAGTGAAGAGAAGTAGCGTAAACCACTGCACAACGTTTGGCAATCATAAAGAGGATGGCCTCCTAAAGGAGTAAGAGATAATGTTCAACAGCATGGAGAATTGAGGAAGGTATCCCCGTTTCACTGTTCTCTCCCAGCATCTCTGGTGACTTGATAAGACAAAACGCAGAAGCAAAACTTTCAGTTATTCATCCTGCCTGGTGATCAAATTCCGACAAAATTTTGGATTTGTGTTTAAAGCAATATTCAAATGCCAAAGGAGAGAAGAGTGGATGTCTCAGAAACTGGAGATGCAATCTACATGCCTCTGGATCTGACCTGAGGTATCAACAGCCTCCTGCCTGAAAACAGGAATCACTGGAGACAAATGAAAATTTGTATTAGAACTCATGTTACTCTAAATCATGGCTATTCAAGGACCTGCAACAGGTGAGATATTTACAGATATTTACATTTTGCTTTCCAACGTTCTTTTGTTAAATGAAAACTGGGAGAAGGCAGCGACGGCCCGTTGCTGGGATATGGTGACTATGACAGAAATATTACTGAAATTGGCTTGGCAAACAATGTCTAAAAATGCAGCTTTATGAACTGCATTCTTGCTTCTGGGGTCAGGTTTCTGCAGCCAAAGTCAAGACTGGATAAATACAGTGCTCCAGGTAAGGTGCAGCCAGGTCTAAAGGCAGTAGATTACACCAAGGAAAAATATATCCATGAAAGGTTCAGAAAGTTTGTCTATAAGTACCTGATGGGATGGGTGGGGGTTGGGGAGGAAGTAAGGTGTTAGTCTTGCTGTGGATAGTGCTAGATAGAGGAGGAGATGTGGCAGTATCTTTCATACCATACAGCTTGGACTCTTTGGAAAGGGTGCGTGGCAGAGAGGATCCTCGAGAAGTGTTTGGCGATTCAGTCTTTAGAGTCTTGGAGTTGTAGTGCAACTGGAAAGCAAAGCAGGATCAAGTTACTTCACAGGAAGAACTCCATTTCTGTACAGCCATTTGGTGTCACTCCTTCCCTCCAAAATTTATTTCTTCTCGTTATTTACAGAAATATCATTGTAAGATACATTACATTCTAATTCATGTTCTACACATAAGAAGAACTGAAAACTTAGTACAAAAAAAAAAGATAAATTAATAAACTCTTTAAAAAAATCAATGAAACACAGAGAAACAGAGGAAATTAATTACTCAGGAACAATGTCTAAAGCTTGTTTCTCTCTCTGTTACATCACAGGCATCCTGTGCCACCTGAGCACACAACCTTCTTTCTTTTAATGCGTGGTGGAACTGTTCCACTACTAAGCACAGGCATACAGAAATTGGCATTAAAAAAAAAATCAAAGTAAGATATTCCAAGAGTTCACACCTCTTCTGTGTGCACAACACACAATTATTGAAAACACAGAACATAACAAAAGCTGCAGAGAATATTTAGTTATCCCTAAAATTGACTAAAAGCAATGGGCAGCACCTGAGGTACAACTGTTACCCCTGAAGACAGCCTGGAATACTGGAAAAGGGCCACACGTAGTCTTTCCACAGAAAGACTAGAAAAGCCAAGCTGTTTCAAGTGAGGAGCATTTGATTTACGGCATTGCCTCAACTGAAGTGCATGAAGTTTTCCTTCAGCAGTGGCAGATTTTTCCCTGTTCTTACTCCGTAGGATTTTAAATCACAACATACAAGGACATTTCTGTTGAGACCCTTTCATGCTAGGATATAGGAACAATGATTAAAAAACCAAGGGAGTGTACAGTTTGATGGTGTTCAGGAGAAAACACATTCATTGCCTCCCTGCCGAGTTATCCCTTCATTTTACCTTTACATCCACCCCAGGAATATAAAACACGGTTGTTTCCACATCACTGGGTTTTGTCTGCAGAGATGATGGCACTTTCTTGCCAGCAACTAAGTGAGTAGTAGATGCATAATTAGTTTGAAATTTCTTCTTTTTTGAAGGAGACTCTTGATCCAAGCTTCTGGAACTCCGATCATAGCTCCTAAAATGAATACATTCACGTTATTAAAATAATTTCCTGTGTCACACTGCGCCAGAACAGTTGCGACTTATGGTTCTGTTACTAAACAGGGATAATTGCTACAAATAAAGGGCCGGTAATGAACTAACGCGCACATTTCTTACCTTCGCGAACTGATGTCGTCGTGCTCTTGCTGGAGCATAGTGGGGTGCAGCACACACTTCCCACAATCAATTTCAACCCTGATATCGAGCTCAAAGTCAATGTTTCTCTCCGTGGTGGTGCCAGTGACGCTCCTGTTGGTGGGTGTTGTTGGCCAGCGCTCGGTGAACAGCTGGTGCACAGCGGCAAAGCCCGTGGCTTTCTTGCGAGAGGTGCTCCTGCACAGGCACAGGTGGGGGGCAGGTATCAGCAGGACATTCACCTCAGCAGGGGCTACAAGGCATTCCCAAACTATGTCCACACCCAGTGTATAATCTTATCAAAAACATTTGGGGAAAAGGCTTTATCTGACATGCAGCCGTACAGTGACCCACCTTGCATTAACACATTACAGCTCTTAATACAGAGTATTACAAAAAACTAAGCCTTTCTTAAATTCTCAATCAAAAAAGGAGCAAAAATATTTATACAATAAATTTTGTATTTGTAAATACCCACATTATTACATCCAGTTTGTGAAACTAACCCTGTTTTGTGCCTCAAAAACCTCACTTTCCAAATTCTCTCATTCTGGTCCAAGCCCTGAAATAGAACAGTTGCCTCCTTTTCCGATCAGGATCCCTCCTTCCCACACAGTCACCTCTGCTGGACACAACCTCCCCTGCCTTCCACACACACGCTTGAGCGTATTCAGTACTTCATCAGTAAACATTTTGTAGATTTAAATTCAGTATTTCAAGCTTGAGAGTACTGCAAGTATTGAAAGTATTCTGAGGCGTCTTCTTCATTTCTGTGTTGTTCCTCAGGACCGTTACTTACGGTGGTTTCCTATAAAAATACGTCCTCTCCCTTTCATGGTCCTCGTCCTTGTCCGAGTCCTCGCTGCTGGAGGATAAGCTGTCATCCCGGCGGCCTTCTTCAGGCTGGAAGGGAATGCCGGGTGAGAAGCCTACTGGAGTTTTGGGTGAACCAAATACCGAGCATGAGCCTTCACTAGTAGATGAGTAATGGGAGGGACCATCAATAGTTACGGACAAAAGGTCCATTTCTGTCTCCTCTGGAAACTGATTGTGAAAAGACAAAAAGATAGTAAATTTCCACAGATATGATTTCCACCGAGAATGCAGTAGATAGATCTGGAAATAAAGAAGCAAGAGTGCTATGAGAAACTCACTTCCGAGTTCCTCATAACAAGGGGAGAGCAGGTAAAGGAATTGCAAGAGGGATTATGAAAAAGAAGGGAATGAAAGCTTGGTAGGGAGACATTCGCCATTGCCTAGTGATTGAGCTCAGCCTGCTAGATAAAGACTCATCATGCTCTTACCGATTTAGAAGGAATGGAAAGATTTCTTTTAAATTTAACAACTATTCTGAAAGAAGAGGACAGAAGGCAGCCCAAGTGCCCATGACTTGCAGGGAGCGTTAGTGAGGGCATGCAGGGCACTACGCAGAATGTACGGCACCTTCCCCGGGCACCCCGGCCCGAGCACGGAACCAAATGTCCTAAAAGAGCCTCCTGCTTCTCACAGAAATCATGGCACAAGCAATTTTCCAACATTAACTCCTTAAAATGCCTATGGAAAGCATCTACAAGTGTTGAACACCAGCACTTCCTATGCAGTGTTACTGTTGAGCTACCCAGTTGTCTGCAAATTCAAGTTAGAGCTCTGCTGAACAGCTGGCATTATGATGTCAGGAAAATACGTTTTAAAAAAAATATTCAACATTTGATACCTGAAAGTGTTTGATGGCATTTTGCTATGCCAACAGAACCTAAGCTGACTGGGCTTCTACATAACAACAACGACAGGGAGGAGAGCTTTTAAATGTGAACATATTTAAATGTGCAAAACACATTCCCAGGTGTCATTTCCACCATTCTCTCAGAAACAGGAATTTATTTCCTGGGGGCATGAGGAGAGTTAGAAGGTAGAGAAAGCACATTACTGTCTCTTCAGTTTGGGGTTTTTTTGTTTGTTTGGTTGTGCCTTTCCTGATTTGTTTTGAGTTTTGGGTTTGCTTGGTTAATTTTTTTTTAAGAAAAATACTCTTCTGTCTTCCCTAAATATGTTTTTGAAAGCAGTTAAAAAACTCCATTAGTTCTCAGGATATTAAATTTCAGAACATTCCCTACTTGCTATTATTTGAAAATGTCTTACTCCACCTTAAATGTAAGAATTTTAACAGAAGTAAGAGCGGGAGAAGATGTCCTCCCACCTGGCAATTATTTTGTACCAGTGTTGATTGCTGTTACGTTGGAACACAATGTAACCAGTGAACACGTTAAAATCAGCCTCTAAAGCACATTTCCAGGCTAGACTTGGGTCCCTTTCCATCAGCCTTGCTCAGACTTTAACCAAAACCCCAATAATTCATTTTACAAGAGGTTTTAGGTCTACGTAAGGGTATGGAAGTACTTTGATTGTTGTGATCGACAACAACTGGCGTTGTTCTGCTTAGTTTACATATTTAAATTTAAATGTTTTCAAACTCAATATACATTCTGTTTAGCTGAGTGCAAAAGAGATGAAATATTGAAAAGCAGCTCCCTGTGAGATAAATTAGTTCTCCGGCAAAGAATACTTGTTTCTGCTCAGAAATACCTGAAAATACCCTTCCCCTGGACAGCTGGATTGTTGTGCAATCCCCAAAGCTGTTTGAGTCAACTTAATAGAAATGGAAAAAATATAGAAATTAAAACAATTACCATAATCTCAGCCATGCAAAATCAACATTTTGAAAATGAGAAAACATAGCAACAAAAAACCCCCCAAACAAATCTCCCCCAAAAAACCCAACCAACCAAGAAAACCCAAAAAAACCAAAAAACCCAGCATAAAACCAAACGAAAAAATCAATTCAACAACCCATTTTGCAATACTGAAAAGGATAAACCTGTAGAGCTACAGCAAACTCACTAATACCCATTTCTAAAACTTTAAATATATTCAAACACCAAGAAAACCTAGGTGATCTTTTGCACACCTCTAACAAAAATTCCAAAAAAATTACTACTGTGTGAGCCTAAAAATAAATCGAGCCATTTAAAAATATTTTTCTCTCATGATTCAATTAATTTCTCTGCTAAGAAACCAAAATACATCTGTCTTCTAACAAAACAAGTCTGTCTTCCAAAAACACATCTGTAATTGGAGGCAAACACTAACGGCAGCAGACACACAATTCAGGTTTGCCTGGACACAATTATCTCACGAGTTTGTGACCAAATGGCACAATTATATGGCATATAAAAGTAATTCTTACAGAATCCTGTATGTTGAAGGTTACTCTTGGCCCAGGGGATGCAGCATCCACACGGATATCTGGGAGGTCTTCACTGTCTCCCAGTCGAGAGCTGCAAGCAAAACAAAACCAAAACAGATTCTTGAGTTGTACTGCAGCATTTTAGGGGCCATGCAAACATTTAACTACACAAATATAACATCATACTTATCATTTTGTTAGGGAAGAATATATAATTGAAGCACTTGGGTACATTAAAATGAAGGAGGTGGAGAAGAAAAGAGAAGGAAGCTCCATATGACCTGGCCAGTATTCCACCTCTGCTAATTTCTCTATGTAAGCTTTTCAATCCTAAACCAACGAGCAGAAATTACAGAAAAATAAACTATTTGTAATCTACCACATGGGACAATTGTTCACACACAAAAAAGCATCTCTTTTTCTTCTTCTCATTACGACAGCCCTTTTAAAAGGCAGAAGATTGTAAATCAAGTGTAGAAAACAAAATGATTACACTCCTCCATTTTTCCTTATATACATTTCTTCAGTGTGTTTCAAAAGCACTATTCTGGAGAAAAACCCAAGTTGTCGTAGAAGCGGAATTTTCTCAAAGGCTTCAAAAAACTGAGAAAAATGCTTTTTAGAACATTCCTGTCTTCCAAAATGACCTCCTCCTATCCAGTTCTACCACAACCAGCTGCTGCCTGTAGTAAAAGGCCTCTTCGGGCCAAAGTGCAACATTTCCCCTGTTCCATGTGCTGTTATTGCTATCACAGATCCTACATTCTCAGAGGCTCACCTTGTTCTGTCCATCCTCTTCAGAGGTGGCCTCCCTGATGCCGAAATGCTCTTCGATCGGCTGTAGCTGGGTTTATAGCTCAGACCCCATTTGTCTTTCAAGGAGGCAGCCTAAACCAGAAATAATATTGAAATGCAACAACTGAGAACACAGAGAAAAACTGTGGCGGGCTAAAATGCTACAGCACATGGGAGTGCCAGCAAAGTGAAAGGGATTTTGGGGACACAAGTGCTGCAATATTCTCAAAGTAGCTTAATCCTGCTCACCCTCATGCTGGATCTACGGAGCTTTTTGCGGACGTCCCTGCGGATGTCGTTCACAGCCACTGACTCCAGCTGCTGGTAGCGCTGAATTTCTTGGTTTATGGTCCCTTCGCTTGCACCTAATTTCCTGGGATAAAGCATGGTTGAGTTATCTTACAGGTACTATCTCCACCATTTCAAAAACCTGTGTTGTAAGAATGCGTTCCCTGGGAATTATCCCACGTTCTCTTTTGCCCCAGTACTTATGACCAGTGCCAAATACAGCTGCAGAAGTACTAGAACAAACATTTAACCTAAAATCCAAAGTTCAAATAAAACCAGCCTCTGAACGGTGACAACAATTTCATTTGAAGCACAAACAGTAAAATATGTCTCCTCTTCATCATTTAATACATAATTACCAACCTCTGTATTCCTATCCCAGACACATCCATTTATAGTAAGTCTGTCCTGAGGAAAAGGCAGGAAAAAAACCCAAACCAGCCCAACAAACTATGTTTGCAAATACCATTAATAAAATTCACAGAAGTTCAGATGAAATTTGAAGTAATTTTTTCCTAGGGGTTTTCTCAAGTACAGTGTAAGATTTATCTTGAAAACATCAGGTACAAGATGCAAAAAAAGGTCAATTTAAATATTTTTCTTCTTCTTCTTAAGCTTATTACAGTTTCAAAGTAATATATTTTGCTAAAGTAATCAGCACGATAATAAATCAAGCTGGAACTACGATTCTGAATCAACAGAAAAATGATTATAAATCAGTCATTAAAATGCAGAGTCATAAAAATACAGACTAATCTGACACTTATGGAACAACCAGATAGACTTGAGAGAGTACTTGCATATATAGCTTTTAATTTTGGAATCCAAAAGGACAATTTTTTTATTTTTAAATAAAGGCAATGATTCGCACTTAACCATAAGAGTGCCACAAGATGCATGATAAGAACATAAAACAAACCCCACTTACTTTAAGTCATCAATGACTTTCGCTTGCTCATTGAGCTCTCTAATATCAACGAAACGCTTCATAAATTTCCTTCCTCGCTGTTCTCCAGTTTGGATACTGGAAGCTCCCTGCCGCCGGTGATCAACGATCTCCTGTTTAAAATAAACATTTCATTAATGCCCTCATCAAAAATTGGACATCAGCATGAGCTGAACAATGGGCAAAGTGAATTTCACAGCTTCAAATTTGGACTAGGGCATGCAGAAGAATCAATTCATGTGAGTAGGCAGCTGATTGGATTTTTTCCAGTGATCCGAAGCCCATCATTCAGTTAGACACACTGTAACTACTACATACATGTCCCCATGAGCAGGATCTGCCTGCTTTCATATGTGCTCTGCTAGACTGGAGCAAATCCCGCTTCGCTGAGCCCAAGAGATATTCTACAGGAACAGAGTATCGGTGGGTTGGGGGGCTCAAACCCAGCAGGTGATTTACAATCCGCTGCCCAAATGTGAGCTTGCGTGCATCTCCACCCAAGGGGCCTCCACCTGATTTCTGAACAACAAACAGGAGCATTAGTGTGCTGGGATAAAGTTTCCACTGCTGTCAGGCAAGAGACATTAAGGAACAGCTGTTAGAATGGTTTTGTAGAAAACCAAAAAGCAAGGTCAGCAGCATATTGAGCAGTAGTTTCTTTTCTAATTTGCTCATGTTAGTAACTTACTCTCCGGTGAAGAAAACCTCGAAGAAAGCCACAGCTTTTACATTTCAGGTACCTGAGGTTAGGTGCCGTGTCTCTTCCATATTTTCAAATCCAGATCAGTATTTCCACATAATACCAGTAAAAATATGATCTGCAGTTTGTTGCCTTTGAAATACGGAGTTAGAAAATACACGCACAAACGTTTCTGATTTGCAACAAGACTTGTATGAGCTATAAAGACTTGCATGCTGGACACAAGACCAAGACCCTTCCATTTGACAGAGGACTTTTTCCAATCAGTAGGACTTGTTTTGGTGGATTCACTTACTGCATGTATAGTGGGAGACATGGTGTCAACTTCATCCTCATCTGAAAGGTCGGCTATGTTCACAGAGTTGAGGTCAGCAATGTCATCAATATCTTCCTCTCCCGTCAATGTTGTGAGGGTGTTGCCCAAAGCATTCAATCTTTTCCCAATGTTTGGATCCATGTGGACATCAATACCACACATCTTCCACAACACATTCAGTGTCCAGGTTCCAGCACTACTGCTTTCTGTGTTAACAAAAACAATCAGTTTAACCAGTTCTTCCTCTTCTAAAAAATCCCCCATACTGAATTATGCACTAATTAGCTAAGATGGTGTTTGTCAGTTACTGTCTTTCCTGTTCATTCTGAGTAAAACATATACCATAACTGAAATGCCAGATGAAAATACTTCACAGTGTTCCTTTAGCAAGTGATATAACACAGGCAGACCTAATGAAAATATTCCCTTCACCCAAACTGATGACAAGGAGAGAGCATCTCAGGCTTCCGCTCTTACAAATGCAGGCAAGTGCATTAATCCAAAACAGAATTTGTAACAGCAAGAAACATAAGACACGTCGTTCTGCATGTACAAATGCTGACCTATTTATTCAAGTCTTGAACAATGATGCTGGAGATGTTATATTATGTGTAGTGTGCCTCGTGAATATCCTGTCTTCCCAGGATTTTTCAGCATCAAAATACAGACCTTGCTCTAAGCACAACTACACAAGATACTGGTTTTCTTTCCAAATGAAGTATGGCCAATACAGAGACTGACATCTATTTCTGAGTGCTCGGGAGAATGTCCAGACTACTTTGACTGGGCAGAGAAGGCATTTGTGAAAAATAGACGCCTCNCAATACATCCAACTGTTCCAACATCTCTCAGAGCTTAAATTATTACAGTGATACATAAAGCAGCAAAGTTTATTAATAAAGGAAAACAACAACGAAAGGAATATAACCTTTTAGATCCATATTATTTTGCTTTCAAAAGGCCAAAGTCTTTTCTTTAGGTTTTTTGGGAAAGCTCAGCCGTTTTTCAAGTCAAGGGGAAGGGCAAAAGTGGATTTATATCTGCAATACTGTTAATCCAGTATGAAATCACCCGCACTTACATGCATTCATGACTAGATCTCCTCTTATTTCTGGTTTCCAGTCATCCCAGCTTGTCTCAAAGCCATCAGCAAAGCGGATACAGAAGTTTTTAAAATGACCTTTGCTAACTAAAGACTCTGAGGAGCAGGCAGTGATGAGTGTGCTTTCAATAGTCAGGACTAAAGCAGAGCCAGTGTCAAGATCTGCAGAGTGGTTAGACTGGAAAATAAAATCACAGGCAGAATTTACTGGTCAGTGCAATGTCAAAGTGATATTGTACATTTACTAAACGGCATTTATCTTTCCCTAGCAGAAAACCGATCCCCTAATCCCATCTCCTTGTANCAAGTGCATTAATCCAAAACAGAATTTGTAACAGCAAGAAACATAAGACACGTCTTTCTGCATGTACAAATGCTGACCTATTTATTCAAGTCTTGAACAATGATGCTGGAGATGTTATATTATGTGTAGTGTGCCTCGTGAATATCCTGTCTTCCCAGGATTTTTCAGCATCAAAATACAGACCTTGCTCTAAGCACAACTACACAAGATACTGGTTTTCTTTCCAAATGAAGTATGGCCAATACAGAGACTGACATCTATTTCTGAGTGCTCGGGAGAATGTCCAGACTACTTTGACTGGGCAGAGAGGGCATTTGTGAAAAATAGACGCCTCTTCTGGGAGAGGTAAAAGAGGGATGGAAGCTCAGGGTGCACAGCCTCAGCACGAGAAAGACTGAAAGGTTTAGCAATCCCTAGGGCAGGAAGCAACAGGACAACATTACTGTTATGGCAACTACTGCTGACTCTTCAACCAATTAAATAAAACACAGTTAAAAGACTTAAATTTCCTATCTTATGAGTGCTTTGTGTATGTAGGACTCGATTTATTAAAACAAGCACATCACCTGCTGCAGCTTGTCCCGTTGTCCTAGAACACACTTCATAGGTACCATCTGGCACAACACCTACACGAAGCGTACAAAGCAAACACACTGATTAGGCAGCCAGTGAAAGCTGCTTTAGGCCAGCCAATCCCTTCCCAGTCCCATCCACAGTCTCCTGCCTGCCATACTTAAAGAATGATAGAAGTTCTAGTTTTAATTCCCTTTGAGGGACTTCTCTTATTTAGTAAGGTGAATCTANGCTCAGCCGTTTTTCAAGTCAAGGGGAAGGGCAAAAGTGGATTTATATCTGAAATACTCTTAATCCAGTATGAAATCACCCGCACTTACATGCATTCATGACTAGATCTCCTCTTATTTCTGGTTTCCAGTCATCCCAGCTTGTCTCAAAGCCATCAGCAAAGCGGATACAGAAGTTTTTAAAATGACCTTTGCTAACTAAAGACTCTGAGGAGCAGGCAGTGATGAGTGTGCTTTCAATAGTCAGGACTAAAGCAGAGCCAGTGTCAAGATCTGCAGAGTGGTTAGACTGGAAAATAAAATCACAGGCAGAATTTACTGGTCAGTGCAATGTCAAAGTGATATTGTACATTTACTAAACGGCATTTATCTTTCCCTAGCAGAAAACCGATCCCCTAATCCCATCTCCTTGTATTTTTTCTTCTCTACAGAGCTTCAAAAGCATCACCTCTGCCCATACAATGCCTTGCATTGCCGTTTCCTAAATGCAGCACCTACGTTATAAATTTAGTAGGGCAGCGGGAGTCAAGCTCATTTGGAAAAGGAACAAAAACCCATGTTTGATCAAGGGCTATAATCCATATGGCCCCATGGCCAGAGAACACAAGTCCAGGATTGATTCTTCTCTCCAAGAAGGGTCACACAGGACTTGACTGAACAATGACAAAAAGTAGCTTAAATCTTCATGTGATTTTTTTGGTGCTTATTTTGATATGTACAGTTACATACAATCTTAAGTGTACAGACTGACTGATTAGTTTCTAGCTCTGTATATGAACATCTATAATTACGTTTCCCTATAAAAAAGCCCACGTATTTCCTTTTATAAAACCAGACCTCTTCTGAAACGTGCATCACCTGGTTCTGTATACGTACCACACACAAATGGGTATTTTACCAGATTTCCAATAGTCATGTTTTTGCTTACCTGGGGTGTGTTTGTGATGGGCAGGCAAATTCCTAAGTCATTGACAGTCAGCTGAAGGAACAGGGTCCCAAAAGCCTGTGCAGAGGTTTGCTGGATTCCAGGCAGCATATCTACCACTTCTTTCGTGGCCATATGAATATCTTTATGCAAAGCCATTCTCTGTTCGTTCCAGTTGTCATACGCAGCCTTGTAGTTCAGCCAGAATAGCACCGCTTGATGAGGAAACCAAAAATGCTTAATTGAAATCAACACGTTAAAAAAAATCATGTACATTCACTAAACAAATTCTTTTTGTTTCTCCTTTTTACAGTTCTCTATTACTTCAAGTCAGAGGATGTGTAACAATGGACACACATTCAGGATGCAGTGACTGGGCTCGGGGTTCAAAGGACAAGACACACAAACCTGATCATTCACCATCAGAGTTAATATAGCCTTAAAACACACAATGTCCTGTTGTTCTCAGCATTATTCATCCGTGAGGATTTACAACAGCAACTTCGTCCACACCATCTGAAAACTAATCACCTCAACAAATGGAATTTTTGATGTTTGAGGACAGAATTATCAATCTGTTGGCATGGAGCAGACCTCCTAAATTTCTCAGCTACTTAACATTTTGACTTAGCATGAAACATATTGAATCTTGAATAATCAAGCCTCTTGGGGGAAAAAAAAAATCTGTTCCTTCCTTTCCCATATGAACACTAACTCGTAGCAATTGTCTCTACAATACCTCTGTCAAAGGCCACGGGCTGGGCAAAAACAATGGGTCTGTTCAGAGTAATGAGCACAGCCTCCCTGTCTGACGAGCCACTGATTTCTTCTCGGAGAGCATTTCTTAATCCGATTCTTGTCTTGAAATAGGCAACTTGATGGAAGTCTGAGCCAGCTTCTTCATAAACCTTGAAACATTTCCAAAAATGAGAAGAGGGAAAGGTTTGCAGCAGGGAAGAGTTCAGGGATGGGGAATGGGAAAGAAAAAATCCCAAATTACTGCATTTGACAAAATAAAAAATTAAAACAGCAAGTTAAGATCTGTCCTTTCCTCTTTTTCTCCTCTAGCCAATCCTCTTTGAGGATCTTCAATATTCTTGCATTAAGTTCTGATGGCAGCATTATTTTCCTTATTCATCATGAATTGTTAACTAACGTAACTACTTATATATCCAGATCCTCTACTGTGACAGTAGATTTATAGGTCCTAAGACTTCTATTTGCTTGTATGTTTCTAGGCATCACAAAATACTTCCATATCCTAGAACTAGTGATTCCAGGTAACAGCAGCTTTAAGAATACCAGAGGTACAACTGTCAAACCAAGACAGACAGACAAACTGGGTCAAAATGTAGGTCTAGCAAAGTTTGGATCTTCTCTGATCTTATTATTTCATTCGAATAGTCTAAAAAATTATATCAGTATCAACAAAAGTTTTGAGTTTGACTCAGTAGAAAGGCTATTACCGTTCTAAAGGGCTAAGAAGTTCTAAGATATTAATAGTATGGGGAAAAAAACAAACCAAAACAAAAAACCAGCACTATACAACAACCGCTTGGCTTGGTTATATAATTTTTTAATCACACACTATCAAGAACATTACATGCAAAGATTTTGAGCACTGACCTGATGTTTAACAATCTGTCCCAGTGCCAGATTCAAATCCACCTGGCATTTTCCAAAGAGTTTGAGGTAGCTGCTACTTCCAGGCATTGCTTTGGTTTGCAGTCTGTTGGAGAGCTCGAGTTCTATCAGCCCCGTTTCAAACCTCACAGCACGCATCGAGGGAGTTGTAGCTGTCACTTGAATTCCCTGATGCATAAGGAAGGTACAAAGTTATGAGCATCTGGTTCAGACACATGATGAGAAAGGAAAAGAAACTCACCACTGTTTTGTCATCATAAGATTACCTTGAACTGCAGGCTCAACGAGTAAAGAAGAATTTTTGGTTTATCTCCATCTGTTGTGCCATCATGTTCATTCCAAAGAGGTATTGGCTGCTCCCCTCCTGTACACATTAAATACACACGATCAGAGTTTTAACAAAGAAAGTATTTTAAAACAATACCTATAAAATGGTAACAGTGAATGAAGCCTCATTTTAAAGTGACTGGCTGAAGATTTATGAAAACAAATGAGGATTGAAGACATCAGTGCAGATTCATCTCCTTAAATGCAATTAATAGCCCTCTACTAAGAATGAAGGAACAGAGGCATGTTCCTCCCTCCTGGGAAACTTCCCACAGGAAGTCTCAAAGCCTGTAAGCAGTAACATCCACTTTTCAAAAAAGGTGTTATTTGTCCCCTTCACCAATGTATCTCCTACTTATCCGACAATAGAAATTTAACACTTGACCAAATACTATGCAAATTCCATGAAATGAGGAATTGAAATGGTATCAGTATTTTTCAGCGAGAGGAGGAAAGAGTATTCTGCCATTATTTTATTTTTTATTATCATTATTTATTTATTTCTTCATCCTGGCACATTTCATCCCAAGTTATGTACCTTTGAAGCAATCCTGGTTTTATTTCTCCTTCAGATTTATTTACATTCCAACTAATTTTATAGGAAGAGCTTGCTGCTGGAAAAGGCTAAGCCATTAATTCTCTCCAAATATGCCAATTGTTCTAATTACAGTTATTTGGTGGGAAAGGCCAGGCAGTTAAATCATGGATTCAAAAAAACCCCAAACAACAATAAATTTTTATCACTCCATTCTGTATCCGGATAATTTTCTTTTAATCAACACTGCCTTCAACCTCTAGAAGCAATTACTATGGACTGTCTGTCCATTAACTAGCTCTCAATCTGTGCGACTTCACCTCAAGTAACTGGTACTTGCACAGTTTTTATATCAGGATAACATGCTAACAGCATTTTAGTGCACCACAAACCGTAATTAGATAAAACACTGTAGCACATTACACTAACTGGAATTTTCAAGCCATTAAAAAAATTACTTTGCTCCAAGCCACAAGGACCAAGCCAGTTTCTGCTCCCATTGTTCTGCACTGAGCACCCAGACCCACAGACTGCTGACCTGACCACATCCCTGCTGAATTACCCCAATATGGAAGGCAACAGTCACATTTCCAAAACCATCAGGCTGCTACTTGCAATACAAATTTATAGTCTGGAACAGCAGAGAACCAGCACTGGCCATAAATTCTTCACATAAAAATGCTGGGGAGATTGAAATGCAGTGTCTAAGAAATGCTGTAAAAGCTAATACAGGTTTCCTGGTTCAGCACTGTATGCTCCTCTACCAAAAATGTTCTCACAGAATAATGACAGCTCTCAGAAGGTTTATTCTTCCCCTAAGCATTTTCTTACTACCCAATCCTAATATATTTTGGCTGGAACAAATATGAGGGTGTTTCTTGTTATCCTTCAGGCTATTTGGCATTTTCCATTTTCTCCACTGCATTTTCTAATTGCCTGAAGGGCCTGTCATGTGGACCGGCACAGTTCTTTTATTGGATTTGTATACCTGCATGTAAATACACACGCACACGGAGGTACATGACAAGAGGTAGATGTACACACACTGCTTTCACTTAGTTACCACTTTTTATTCTTTCTTTCCCCATCATGTTTCCAACTATTGATGAATCTTTCCACTAAAAATTAGCTGCATTTCTGTAACAGCCTTTTAGGATAACTCAAAGTGTTTAAATCAAACGAAGTGAATACAGAAAGTAACCCAGCCATGGTCATGCCATGGATAGACACAGAGACTGATGTCCAGAATGCCACACAATCCTGCTTCCCTCAAAAATTCCTGCTTATGATATACCTAGAATAATTTCCAGAGCCTCTGTTATTATTTCAAAGTCCTGTTCTGCTTTCACTGCTGCTTGCAGTGCTAGATGTGAAATGATGGTGTCCGCGAAATAAAGAGCTGATTCTGAGAGCTATTATAATGTTGCCATCAGAAAAGGTTTGAGGATCTTATCCAAAGCTGCTTTTACGTGTTCTGCTTACCTGAAACCTTCTGTATGACCTCATTTACTTCCTTCATGAACACTTTTTGCACAAATACTAAATGGTTCAAAAGGTCAGTTGTGAGATTATGTTCAAAGGAGCCAACCTGCAGAAATAGAACATTTTAGAACAAACCTTAGTTTTAAAAATCAGTGGATTTTTAGGGGTTTTTTAAAGCTGAAAATACCAGAAGTCTCAATTATAAACACGCCAGACTGTTAAATGACTGAAGATTTAAAGTTAGGAGAAATGGCCTGCTTTTCCCCAGCAGCTAGGCTTGTTTTAAGCACTTTTCTCTCTGGGAAAATTAACTTTGGAAATTGGCACACAAGCAGAACTTGTGAAAAGAACACTCTGTGTCGAGCACAAAGTTTTCTATCATTAAGGTTCTATGTCATGTCATTATTCTACTTATGGAGCTGTCTAATCACAAAAAAAAAAA